>RJWH01000728.1:317324-603349 GCA_004363575.1 Solenodon paradoxus | reverse complement strand
CTCCCAGAGAATAAGAAATTACTTTTGCAAAGTTGCCAGGTGATCCTAATGTCAGGCCGGCTGAGGACCCCCCCCAGTTCGAAAAACCACAGGGCCTTCCCAATATGCAATCTCCAGGCCTGCACTGAGAATGAGGCCCTTCCTGGCGTGATTTTTCATAATCTTCCTTAAGCCAAAAGAAATAGCCAGGGGTGCTGTTCATTTAGTAGTTAGGCCCAAACAATTAATAGGTATTTATGTGCTAATAATGGTAGCCATTAAAAATAATACATATAAATTGAGGGGGAAATATTTGCATTTTATTCTTCAGTAGCCACAACTCCCTACCAATGGGGTGTGTATCAAATGGACACTACACAGTCCCAAACCTGGGAATCACATCAGATGCTACCACCCTCATTCCCAGTTCTACAGAGATTTTCCCGGGGCGCTTACTTTATATCACAGCAGCAACTGAAAAGCCGGCGTCGTAGAGATCTGACATCTTCGCACAGTCCACAGAGCAATTTAATGGTGAAGTCATAAGCTTTCCTGGGCTCGTTCATGGTTTGCATGGAATCCTACAGAAGTCTCGTGTTGCCTTAAACATGTAATTTAGCCATGGAGCCCTGTGAATTCACTGCAGCCTGGGGCACATGCATGGTCCTAGCTCCCCGCCCCCTCACTGCCTCATCCTGCCTGCAGGTCCCCAGGCTTCAGGGAGCTCCGGACAGAAGGACCTCCTTCCTTCCATTTCATGTGCTCTCCCTTCACAGCACATCTCACCCTTGTAGTTTTCTCTGCCTTCTATGCTCCTCCTTCTCCAAGTCCTGGCTGGGCAGGTTCCTTCTGAGCCTGCAGCTCTGGGTTCAAACATCATGGCTTTCCCTGCTCTCTTCTGCAGCCTCCCACCAAATCACCACTCTCCCCTAGACCAGTCTGTTTCCCCGTCTTTGTAACTCTCACATTCTGAAAGCATGCTTATTTATTAGTTTACTGACTTTTTTCTAGCTTCCCCATGAGAATGGGAGCTTTATGAGAGCAGGGAATTACTGCTCCCCTAGAAACCAGAACAATGCTTAGCGATAAAGTGACAATAATTGTTTAATGAATAAATGCGACCATAATACCCAGCCCAGGGAGCTAAAATATGAAGAATGTGTCACCACGATGGTTAAAAAATAGATACGAGCATCCCTATTTCATAGATAAGGAATTCAGGGTTGCTTGGCTGAAGTGGCAGAGCTGAGAGTCAAGCTCAGGTCCCCTGCTGCCTCCAAGGCAGCTTTTGGTAAAACCACATTACATCCCAGGGACTCCCACCTACTGGAGAAGTTAAGAGTCAATGGCAAAGGCAGGAAGCAGAGCCTGGGGGCTCGTTCCCCACCCTAGTTCTTAGAAGAGGCCCAGGTTGGAAGCCAGCCTCCCTCTGCCCCAGCCCCCACCTCCAGCAGCCAGCAGCCAGTGCTGTCCCTGGGAAGGCTCCTCCAGCCCATGGCTGGCACAGGAGTCTTCTTGGGGCCACACCTTCTGAAATGACCCAGGTTCTGCTGTAACTTGACATGTGTCACTGTGATGGATGCCTCCAACTGCCAAGTTCCTCTTGGTCCCCTAACAATCAAGGATTCAGCGAGCTCTCTACCTGCACTAAAGGGACCCACATTTTAGGCAGTCTCTGAGGGAAGCAAGGATTATCAGGGCACATTCATCTCCATCCCTGGGGAATCTCAGGTTGCTATGAGCTTTGAACCCATTCACCTGGCCAAAATAACTCTACTTCTTCTCAAGACTCATGTCCCTGGCTTTCTCCTGCAGGAAGTCTGTCCTCACCCCTGAGGGTGACATAGAGACCTCTCCTCTGTGCACAGAACTCACTCATATAACTGAATCCCAGGACTCACCACACTGCATTATAACCAAGTGTGTGGTTGTATCTCCCTGACCAGACTGGGAGCTGTTCTAAGGGGAGAATTGTGACTTGTCCCTGGTATGTCCAGCCCTTAGCATTCTGCCTGCCCATAAAAGCTGGTGAATAAATATTTATAGTGAATGTGGTGGGTGAGTTACTGAGCTACCAGGACACATGTTCTGAGCTGTGCTTGGAAGATGCGCTCGCCATCATTCTCATCTCTGTACTGTCTGTATCTTGGAAAAGGCCTTAGAGGTCACACAGTTCCCTGCATCTGGAGGTGCCTACTAAAAATCACAAAACACCTGAACTTGAGTCTTAGCTCTGCCACTTCAGCTGAGTAACCCTGAATCTTGATTTCCTTTTCTATAAACAGGGATGATCATATCTGTTGTAAACCATTGGTGGGAAAGTCTTAACCGCAGGCTACTCTCCCATCTTCTGGCTCCCAGCCTGCCTTTGCTGTTTAGAGCAAACTGCTCATAGGGCGTCTGCATTCTTTTCTACCCTGGGTCACATTCTGTTCCAGGTCACGGACAGTTCCCTCCCTGGCTTGAAGCCTGACCTCCACACACAGGAGCTTGCCAGAACTAGACAGAAAAGCTAACGCAGGCTGCTGGCTAACAAGAAAGTAGCAGCATGCACAAACAGAGGGCATGGCTCTTGATGGCAGTTTGCAACCACCTGTCCCAGAAGGCAGCACCCAGAGACCTGGGGACTCAGGCTTTAGTCATAAAGTTCTGCCCCCAATGTTGTCTCATTGAAGAGCAGAGTGGCCGCTTTCATCAAAAGCCAGAAGAGTGGCTGGCGTGGGAGCCGGCAGGGGCCACCTGAAAGAAGTGACAAGAGGAAAATGTGGCAAAGGGCCGACCATCTCCCCACACCCATGGAGAAACATGCCTTCTCTGCAGCAGAACCTGGAGAAGCCAGAGAGACAACAAACACCTAAGACACACAAGGTGATCAGCTATCTGCTGACATGCAGGGTCATGCGGAGAATTGAGGGACATGAGGAAGGAGGGACAGAGATACAAACACACACTGAAAAAACAGGTTGAGAACTTTAAAAAGGGTTTTTTTAAATATGAGTTCTCACAATCAGTGAGAGTTGAGAAAGCGTGAAGTAACCTGCTTCAGAGCTAGGGAGATTATGAAAGCAGCACCAGAATGCTCTAGACCCCACTGCACTGATTACTACAAAGCCAGTTCATGGTCACACTGACTACAATCCCCAAACTGTGCTCTCCTGAGGCTTAGGATCTCACCCCCACTGACCCATCAGCACACGCTGCGGGGTCCTGGCTGGGGCTCCAGCGTCTCACAGGGACTCAAGAGCAAGCTCCAAAAGTGGAAGTCCTTCCTCATCGTCCTTCCCGCAGACCCCCACCATGGGGTCTGTGAGCTCCCTGCTCTGTTAGGCACAGCAGCCCAGCTCCAGGGGCCACAGAAAAGGGACAACAGTTGAGTCTGATCCCTCCTTCCCAGGCCTTAAAGGGGATCTACCCTCTACCAATATCACACAGCACACCTGAGGCCAGTTACAGGTACCAGGAATTTCCTGGAGGGTCAGAGGTGCAGAGGGACACCCATAGCCTCAATGCAGCCTGAGACCCCCTTACCCACCTGCTCCACCTACAGCACCCACCTCACACGGCAGGTGTCCCTCCACCACATGCCAGGCACCTCCTTCTGCTGCACTCTGAGATATGTTGCCTCACCCCAGACTCAGGCCTGTCACCCAAAACCAACATCTGCCCTGGATCGCCCTTTTACACATGCCTGCCTTTCCAGGGGACACCCCCAAATCCACCCCTGCAGTTCAAATGGGCTCAAACAGGACCATCACACAGTGTCACACTGGGTGCATTTCCCAAAGCAGAGCTGATCCCGTTCTTAAATAACCTCGTGTAGGAGACGTCAAAAGCTCAGCCCAGTTTCTCCACGATGACAGCTGCACAGCCTGGCTGTCGCCCACTTCCAGCCTCTGCATGAGCTGCTTCTCCTGCCTGCTGGCGCCTTCTGTGCAGTGTCTACTCTACTCAGTTTCCCTTTTCAATAGATTAAAAATCGAGGGTCCAAACCCACCAAAATTCACTGTCACTTGTAGATCATGGTGAATTCTCTCCTCAAAATGATTGACTCAAAGCTTACCAGAGAAAAGCTCATCAGAGAATGCAAAGCAAAACCACAGTGAGACATCACCTCACATCTGCTGGAATGACTATTATCACAAAGACCAGAAATAAGTGCTTTAAGGATGTGGAAGAGAATCATGTGCACTGTTGGTGAAAATGTGAATTGATATAATGAGCACAGAAAACAGTGTGGAGGGTCCTCAAGAAATTAGAAGTAGAATTACCATATGACTTAGCAATCCCCCTTCTGGATATTTATCCAAAAAAAACCAAACATGAAAACACTTTCTCTAAAAGGTACCTGCAACCTCATCTTCATCACTGCACTATTTACAGTAGCCAAGACATGGAAGCAACCTAAGCACAAATGGATGGATGAATGGATAAAGAAGATGTAGTGTATGTATAAATGGAAAAATATTCAGTCATAAAAAGGAGATCCTTGCCCTCTGTGACAACTAAAAGATAGACCTTGAGGGCATGGTGCTAACTAAGTGAGATAAGTCAGAGAAAGCAACTATGTGATCTTCACTATATATAGGATCTGAAACAAACTTACAGATACAGAAAACAGATTGGTGGAGGTCAGAGGCAGAGTGGGGAGTGGCTAAAATGGGTGCTAGGGTTCAAAAGTTCCAAACTTCCACATATGTAAGTCCTAGAAATGTCATGTTAAAAAAAAAAAAAAAAAAATTAGGTGTGCCCTGGTGGCTCAGGTGCTAAGCTGGTGGCTGGGGCAAAGTCCAGGTAAAACCCAAAGACCTGGGTTGTCAACCCCAGGGCCAAGAGCAACAACCAAAATGAACAAATAAATTAAATGTTTCTTTTCTCTCCCTTCCTGCCTACCTACTTGCATTTGTTTCTGCTTGCCTCCTTTTCTCTTTAAAAAAAAAAAAAAAAGTGTGTGCATGTATGTGTGTGTAGACAGAAAAAATCCTTTTCACTCTTTAGCTGCATGATGGTAGATGCATAGCCTGGCTCTATTACCCACCTCCAATCTTTGAATGGACTGCTTCTCCTGGCTGCCCTGCCAGGTCCTTCTCTGAGATGTCTACTCACCTCACAACTCAGTCCAAACTGCTCCTCCCAGAATGCTCCCTGATTTATAACATCCCGAGGTACTTAAGTGTCTAGGACACCAGGAATGCATCCCCGCCTGCTCCTCCTGGTCACCAAAATCTGTCCCATTTTGTAGAAATGGAACGGCCCACCAGGAAGGGACTGCAGTTCCCTGAGCCCCTTGCTTCCATGAGACTAAGTTCTTCCCACTGGAAAATGAGCAAGAGTGATATACATCATTTAAAAGACGCTTTTCTTTCTGGGCCTCAGGCGTACCTGATGCACTTGGGAATGGTGCTGGGTTCCTGGATGCCCTTGCCGGAGGTGATCTCATCTCCTTACCACACACAGACTATTAAATGAGAGAAATAAACCTCAATTGCTTTAAGCCACTGGTTCTTAGGTGTTTTTCTGACAATGGTTTTACCTTTCTGCCTAATGAAAAACAAAAGTAGACAATTTCCTGACATGAGTCACACCTGGTTCCTGGTGACAATAGTGATAATCCCTCTAAGGAGCAACAGCAATATGAAGTGGTGGCTGAGAGTGTGTGCCGGGGCCTGCCCAAGGTGAGAGGCCCGCCCCCCACCTATGCAAAGAAACAAGCACCCCTCTCTTTCTTCCAGCCACCGCTTTCCTCCTTGTTGCCTCCCCCTTGCCCTGCCTCTGGGGCTCAGGAGAGGAGCCAACAAGAGCCAAGGCACAGCTGAGTGG
Organism: Solenodon paradoxus; assembly: GCA_004363575.1. Classification (NCBI taxonomy): domain Eukaryota; kingdom Metazoa; phylum Chordata; class Mammalia; order Eulipotyphla; family Solenodontidae; genus Solenodon; species Solenodon paradoxus. Next base: position 597,553 of record RJWH01000728.1, on the reverse strand, counting down.
GCCTGAGCCAGTAGCTTGACCTCCCAGGTGCCTGGCCACCCCCTGTGAGGAAGGACCTGTGAACTTGACCCTGGCTGCTCAGGAGAATCACCAGGGAGCTTTACAAATTGAGAGTCCTGTGCCAGACCAATTAAGTCAAGCTCCTGTGGGGGAGAGAACCTCTAACTTGGAACTCACCTCTTTTCAGATGGACTCCATCAAACCAAACAACCACATGGCTCTAAACAACCCCACATAGCACAGCTTCGGGTGGACTTGGTGTTGCCCATGGTAGATGCTCCCTTTTCTTTCTGAGAGGGTGCTGTCACTGGGATAAAATTCCATGTCCCCTGTGCTTGATTTCAGAATATGAACTTTACAGCATGGGACTTTTCTGATGGAAGGAACAAAAACTAACTTCAGTTGCTTCTTTCTGCTCTGGATCAGGTTACCATCCCTCCTGGTATGACCAGGACCGTCCTGGTTTTGCATTGTTGAACCTGCCACCCCGCCTCCCCACCCCCCACCCCCGGCTCCACCCACCCAGCTCAGCCCATGCCTGCCTGGCACCCCAACCACCCCCTGCACTTGGTGATACTATATTTGACCCAAATTTCAACATTTAATTTAAACATGATGGTAAGTCCAGTGGGGCCTTCAACTGATGGGCGAAGCAGAAAGAATGTGGACTTCGGAGTCATTCTGAAATAGGCTTGAATCCCGACTGCTCCTCCATGTGGCTTGGGCAACTGACTCGCTGACCCACCTCCAACCAGCGTGAAGAGCAGCTCCTGGATAATGCAGATCCACCACTTGCCACAGCCCCAACTGAAGCCCTGAGCCCAGGTTCCCTCAGCTGCACGACAGGGATAGTGACAAAGTGACAACACAGTGACAACACAGATGTGATATGAAAATATGAACGTGTTCATAAAACATCTAGAAATAACATCTCAAAGGGTTCAATAAGTGTTCATTTTCACCCAAAACTTTTCTATGTCCCCAAACCTATCCATGTGTGTCCTCTGAAAGGGAAGGAGCCTGGTTCCCCAGACATGTGAGGAGGACACAGCTAGATACATGGCAGGCGAGGAGCCAGCGGTTCTCAGTGTGACCCCAGCAAGGCCGCCTCTGCCAGCAAGGCACCTTTGACACCCCACAACTCCGGAGGGCTCCCGTCCCCTGTGGTCGGCATAGGGTTTCCTCTTGACCACCACCATTCAGCCAATGTTGCTGAAGTGTCTTGAGGAAGTGGTGCCTTTTTCTAAATTCAAACAGATGTTCCAGGAGCAGGTGCCACCCCCACTCCCTATGTCCTCTGCCCCAATGTGACATCGTCCTGCATCAGCCAACCAAACAACTTGCCCGCAAGGCAAATGTGGATTATGTCCGTCTTGGGGTCCTACAGGACTTCCTTAATGTCCCTCAATGCTGACCACCATTGAGAAAGGGAAATACACAGAAAGAATGGAGAAGCTGGGTCCCACCAAGAGATGGCCTAAAGCTTCCATTAATGGGGGTCCCAGAACCCCCCTCCAGCACAGACCAGATCACCCAACTCCCAGATGAGGGCTTGGATCTAGAGTCACTACATGACCATCAGATGGGAGGCTCACCATGAGCTATGCCACTTGCCCTTCTGAAGCCCAGCTCCAAAGGGATCCCCAGGGGTTCTGTTTTGTATCACCACCTCCCCCTGCCCAGCTGATTGCAGTAGGAACAGATCCCCCGCAGGCAGCCAATTCGTTCTCTGACCCCAGAGATTTGGATATGGCTGCGCACTGAAAAAAAAAAAAAAAAAAGGGAGGAGGAGGTGGAGGGGTATATCATTAATTTTATGTCCCAGGGCTCACCCTAGTAGAGCAGTGGTTTATTCAGTTGCCTTCGGCCAAGAGCACAGTCTCAAGACCCAGGGCCAGGATGGAAACTGAGATGAACAGCCAGATTAAACAAAGAAAGTGCTTCCTCTTCCCCACTCTTCCTGCCTACCTGTCTCTGCTCGCCTTCATTCCGGTCTGCACCTTTACTTTAAAAAAAAATAACTGTCCCAAGAAACAGGCCAGGAGATGAATGCCCAGAAAAGAAGTCGGCTGGTGGCAAGCACAGTGGCCAAAATGCCATGAGGTAGTGAGAGTGGAGAGATGCTGAGCGCCCCCAATGAAGCAAGTTATGAATAAGTCAGAGCTGTGGTGTAGAGAAAACTCAAGCGTGGGATTCATGGCAGGGGAACCATGAGCAGCGAGCTGGGATTGGGTGGATAGAGGCGGTCTCCTTACTGGGGAGAGCTAGAGCAGAATCCAGGGCTCCTGTGCTAGGGTGACCTTTGATCCAAAACACAGGCTCTGTGGCCCTTTCTCCCTTTGCTCCACCATCCTAATTTCCTCCCCAGCCTCCCTGGAGCTGGTGTGGAGTCTGCTTGCTGCACCTAAAAAACTCAACTAAACTACTTAGCAAATAGAGGTGGACAGAGAATATCACAGTCGTCAATTAATAAGAAGCCACCGAAAAGAAGGATGACTATTCTAGAGTTTGGGAATGATGGTAATTAGCATATGCATAACCATTTGCACTTTGGTTTGGGAATATTATGAGGATCATGGACATTGAAGCCAAGCGCTCCCTCTCACCGGTCACCGTTGCAGAGGTAGTTAATTTCAGAAGGCCAGGCACCCTATAGCTCTCCCACTCCATCTCCCACTTCATCTCCCTGCTCTGGTGCTGTGAAGAAATCCTCTTGGATTGAAGAGCCAGGGGAAAGCATCTTGAAATACATCCTGATGACCACTAGAGGGAGATGCTCCCCTGTGAAACATGCCACCCCACAGCTCCACCAGGGAGGATTCTTAACTGAGACCACAGATGTAATGCATCCTCTCAAGAACCAGGTGAGCTCTCGCCTTACCTTGGTCAAAACAAGACTGCATTTTACAGTTTGTGTGATAGCCAAGAGTTCATGCAAAGTGGGCAGCAGAAGCAGAAAAAGGAGGTTGAAGTCTGATACCCTCAAATGACTGAGAGGAAATGGGGAGGGACACTTACTAGGTGCTGCTTCAAAGAGCAGAACAGGCCCCTTGGTGAAAGCTCCAGGAGGAAATTCAGATACTCAATACAGAAGGGCTCCAGCTGACCAACTGTGGAGTGCATTGTTGGACAGGGAGTAATCAAGCTGACCTTGACCATCTTCTGGCTCTGGTATAGTGGTATACACAGTACTGTGTGTGTTTGGGAGGGTGGGGAGGAGCACATGGGCTCTCAGATGGCTTCCAAGGGACTCTGCAGAAACAAATGACCTTGTGTCCGCCAATGCTACCGTAGGCCACCAGGGGGCGCGGCTGCTCTGGAAGAAGCCCCACCACTGAGGTTTTCAAAGCCCCACCTTCCAGCCTGTGCCCAGCTTGGACTAAGACTGTTGTTAGGCCAGCAGAGTACCATGAGTTCAGCTTTCTGCATCCTCACTGCCCCCAAACACATTGCATGCTGGAAAAAGGAGCGGGGGGTGGGGTTGGGATGAGGGGAGACGGGGGAATACGCACACATAAACATAAGTATCTCCAAATACATATACGTATACATCCAAAAGATATCTCTGGACTGAACAAAAAATATGTATAAAACATCTCTTTGGTTCTGAAATGGAAGAGAAACACATGGTGGTGCGTGGGACTGACGCTCTAGGACTGCTGGTCTCTGCAATGGAAAGATGCCAGCATTTCAGGGAGCTCAGCTCTGAAAATAGCAAAAGAAGAACCAAAAATGCTCCACGGCTTAACATCAGCTTGAGGTGGAGTTACCCACAACTCTGAAAGAAGGCTAAAAATACCTGCCACCAAATATACCTGGAGTGACATTGTCCAAGGGTCTAGGGAGCTGGAAGACAAAGTCTTAATTCCCAGAATTGATCCAAGAGCTCACTGCCCACTGTGCTACCTCCAGTGTTACCTGTCACCAGTCACCAGGATAAGACCTGTCTCCAGACCAGGGGTCCCAAAGCCAAGAGGAAGCAATCATAAAACCTCTAAACAGGGAGACTTAAACACACAGGAACTGAGAACCAAAAAACCCAAAACTTTACAGGTGAATTTGCAAATCCAAAGTCATCAAACATATGAAGAGATTGAATGATAACAGTCAAAAACCTTAGCAATCTGAAGAAAAACAAATCCAGAAGAAATCAGTTTTAGGAAGCAGCATAACAGACATACATAAGCATGTTAAGGATGTTCAGGAGACAAATGCAGTTGTAATGTCTGTCTGTCGTGCAAACTAGAACAGTGGCCAAGCAACTAGAGCAGCAGGCAAGGGCATAAACTCACAGAGAGCAGCAGGAGGACGTGTGCAGGACCCCATGCCCCTGTCCACCTAGGGCAGCGCACAGAGGTCTAGCATGGCCAGACATCAGATTCTAGGAGAGGGTCCCTGAGTCTCAACTGAGAGGCTTTGAAGTTAATGACTGAGCGTCATAGAGTAGTCAGAGTCTGGGATGCAATAGCTGTATGATAAGGCAGAACCTGGGCTCTGTTCTTGATGGGAGGTAACATCAACACCCCCCCACACACACCCAATATGATAGAGTCTGAAGTTCAAGTCTGGTGGTTACAGCTATACAACTTAGCAACCTAGTAGCAGGGATTCATGGCTGGAAAAGCACCAGGGGAGTGATCTCACAGGGCTGGTCCCCGGTCCTAGGTGTTGGACAGAACTGATGTCATAAGTGCTGGGTCAGTTTCTATGGATCTGCAGGAAGTCAACTCCTTTCCACGGACGCCCACCTGTAGTGGGCCAGTCCTAGACATTTGACTCTTACCTCTCAGTCTACAGTTCAATGGATCAATTTTTGTTGAAAGGGACAAAAAAAAGAATGAAACATAAATTTTAATCTTAGAAATGAAAAATAGAATAATTAAATTTAAAAACTCAACAGTCACAAAAATTTCTGTGTCGGTCATGATCAGAGACAGAATTTGTAAACTGAATTCACCCAGAGACACAAAGGGATCAATGGTATGAAAGATAGTTATGAGGCAGATGGACAAAGAGGGTATAACAAACATCTCATCAGCATTTCAAAAGAAGTGAATGAAAGAAACGGTGAGGAAGTCTTGTTCTATTTCTTTCTCTCACATTCATACCCAATCCATCAGCAAATTTTCTTGACTCAACCTTCAAAATGTACTCTGATCTGACAGTTTCTACTCTCCCTTTCTCTCCTGCCATAATCCAAGTTGTCATCATGTCTAACCTGCTAATTGATCTCTAGCCCATTACAATTTAGTACCAATACAAGAACCAATTTGCTCACTATTAAGTAGAAATCTGGAGAGAGTCCAAGAAGATGACCTGCAAGGAGCCAAGACTTGCCTCCTCCCCACAGAACAACTAGGAAGCACCTATTTTTCAGACACAAATGTTGAGGAAAAGCAGGACTAGAAACTACACAAATGCTAACAGCATTTGACACCATAAAGTGTAGGCAAAAACATCCCGTTTTGAGCTATATCATGGTTTGGGGATACTGAGTCCAAGGGGAAAAATGTTGTGGCAGAGGGAGCAAAGCCTCAGGAAGAACCGAATCTCCTGGAGATTCACTCCTGCAACAGAGAACACACGCAGCAGGATCAAGGTCACTGAGCTGGGGGAGGAAGTCTTGGCAAAGGGCAAAAATAGGATCAGAGCCCTGGTAAACGAGTCATAGCTGACAAGAGGAATTTGCACAGGTCACTGCCATAACAGGAAGGCAACTAAGGGAAACCCCCACCTTCACCCCTTCCCACCATAGTGCACTGAAGCCATGGGACCCACCCACCAGAAATCCTGTCTCCAGGATTAAGGGTTTCTGAAACAGCATTTCAGGAAGAAGAGATTTTCCCAGAAGAGTATAACCTTCAACAGTTACCCATTAGTTCCACTCTGTGGGTGGAGGTGGAACTGAAGGCTGATTACTGATTGAGGGTCAACAACAATCCTCAGGTGGTCTTTACCAATCAGACCTGTGATGGGGTGGGTGGCAGGTGGCAGTGGAGGGTCTCTATCTCCCAAACAATCTCCAACCCAATGGCTGACTTTCGGGCCTCAACACAGGGTCCAACACAATTTCAACAAATCCAGTCAATGGTGATGCCACACAACTAAAGAACTCCCAGTGTTCAAACCAAGATCCAAGTATATTCAATGTAAGTTGATATCCTACACAAGGCCATCACTTCAGGGAAACCTAGCCCACAGGAATAAAAACAGAATGCCAAACAGAGTGAAGACACAGAGAAATATATGCAAAATGATGGATCCAATTAAAACTCCAGGGTAAAATCTGAATGCAACAGACATGCAAATTAGCTGAAGATGAATTTAGGACAACAGTGATAAACATACTCATTGAAATCAAGAAAACAATAGAGGAAGAAAAAGAGAACAACAAAAGAGAAAGGAAATGAAGCAACTCAAAACAGATGTCAAAAAAATAAAGAACAAAATAGCTGAACTAATGAACACAATAGAGGGATTCAAGGGAAGGATGGATGAAGCCACCAATAGAATCAGTGAGCTATAAAATAGGCCAGAGAAATGTACTCAAGCAAACCAGCAAAGAGAAATGAAAGAAAAGAAAGACGGCATACAAGACCTATGGGATAATATACAAAGGAACAACATTTGCATCATAGATGTCTCAGAATGAGAAAAGAGAGAAAAGGAGGAAGAAACTATATTTGAAGAAATAATAGCTGGGAATTTTCCTAACATAAGGAACGAATCAAGTCCCCAGACCCAGGAAGCTCAAAGAATTCCAAACAAAAGAAACCCGAACAGACCTACACATTGTCATCAAAATGTCAAAATACAAGTTAAAGAGATAATTTTTAAAGAGGGTAGAGAAAAAGGAAATGCATACAAAGGAGTCCCCATAAGATTGTCAGTGGATTTCTCAGCTGAAACTCTACAAGTCAGAGGAAATGGCATGATATATTCAAAGTGCTGAAAGAAAAGGATTTTCAGCCTAGGATACTCTACATTGTGAGATTATCATCTAGGACTGAAGGAATGATAAAACACTTTTCAGATAAGCAAAAGTTAAAGGAACTCATCATTACAAAACCAGTTCTAGAAAAAATACCAAAGGAAGGTCTATAAAGTGCAAAGAAAATCCACTTAAAAACACTAAGACAGCAAAATATAAAAAGTGGGGAGGAGAAGAGAATAAAAATGTGAATGGTTACAACGAGTTCAAGAATAATTTGCCTTCAAATAAAAATAGGAAATAAACATAGAATTCATAATGCTAACCTCAGAGTAATCTCAAAACTCAACCCCAGGGGAAAAGCAAAGAAGAAAACAAAAAGGGAAACCAAACAAAACATTCAACCTATGTAATAAGAGAATGGGAAGAACAAAGGCACCATGTGTAACAACATGCAGAAAACAACCAACAAAATGGCAATACTGTTGCATATCAATAATCATGCTAAACATAAATGGACTGAACACACCAATTAAATGACAGAGTGTATGAATGGATTAAAAAGCATAATCCAACCTTCTGCTGTACACAGGAAACTCACCTTCGTTCAAAAGATAAACATTGGCTCAAATTCAGTGGCCAGAAGACAATCCTACAGTCAAATGGCAACCAGAAAAAAAAGGAGGAATCATCATACTTATATCAAATAAAACAGACTTCCAAGTAAAAAGGAGAACAAAAGATAGAATTGGATCTTATACAATAATTAAGGCGTTTATCCAGCAAGAAGACATATTCTTCTTAACACACATGCACCAAATGAGGACATTCAAAACATATTAAGCCAGTATTATTAGACCTGACAAGAGACAGCAACAGCAACACAATAATAGAAGATTTCAACACACCACTTACAACAATGGCCAGATCAACCAAACAAAATTAATAGGGAAACAAAAGCTTTACATTACCAATTGGAACAGTTTGCTCTAAGAAACATATACAGAATACTTCATCCAATGACTACAGAATTCACATTCTTCTCAAGTACACATGGAACATTCCCAAGGAGAGAGCGTATGTTGAGACACAAAACATGTCTCAACAAATTTACAAAAATTGAAAACATACCAAGCATCTTCTCTGAACACAATGGCTTAACCACAAAAAGAAAACTTGAAGACCTACAAAATTAATTGCAGACTAAACAATATGCTTCTGAATTACTCTTGGGTAAAAGAGGAAATCAAGGAACTTAAAATATAATTAGAGACAAATGAGTATGAATACATGAACTACCAGAATCTATGGGATGCAGCAAAAGCCATATTATTCATTGCAATCCAGGCCTACCCCAAGAAACAAGAAAAATCACCAATAAATAATCTAATCCTATATTAAAAGCAACTAAAGAAGAACAATTAAAGCCAAAAGTCAGTGAAAGAAAGGAAATAATAAAAATTCAAGCAGAAGTAAGTGGAATAGAATACAAAAAGACAATCCAGAAGATCAATGAAACTAAAAGTTGGTTCTTTGAAAAAAATAAACAAAATTGACAAGATTCGCAAGAAAAAAGAAAGAAAATGGTCAGAAATGAGGGGAAGAAGTTTTACAACAGATACCACAGAAATATAAAACATCATAAGAGACTACTAGGAACAGCTCTATGCCAATAAAGAGGACAACCTCGAAGACGTGGACAGATTTTTAGAAAAATGTGGTCTACTAAGACTGAAACTGGAAGTATTAGAAAACCTGAACAGAACTATCACAAGCAGGGAAATAGAAGAGGTAATCAAAAGTCTCCCTAAAAATAAAAGCTAGGTGACTTTACTACTGAGTTTTACCAAATTTCAGAGAAGAATAAATATCTATTCTTCATAACCTCTTCTAAACATTTAAGAACTTCCAAACATTCTAAAAGGCTAACATCACACTGATACTAAAAGCAGATAGAGATATCACCAAGAAAGAAAATTACAGACCAATATCTCTACTGAAAATATATGCAAAAATTCTCAACAAAATATTGGCAAAGCAAATCCAGTAATGCATCAAAAGGATCATAAATGATTATCAAGTGGAATTTATCCCAGGGATGCAGAGGATGCTTAAACATATGCAAATCTACCAATGTAACATGCCATATCGACAAAAGCAAAGACAAAAACCACATGATCATATCAAGAGACACAGAGAAAACTTTGACACAATTCAATGCCCATTTATGATTTTTTTAACCCTGTATAAAATGGAGATAGAATTACAAACCTCAACATAAAAAGACTATATATGATAAGCACACAGCCAACATTGTATTGAACAGTGAAAAATTGAAAGCATTTTCTCTAAGGTCAGGAACAAGGTAAGGTTGCCCTCTCTCACCACTGCCATTAAACATCTAATAGAGGTTTTAGCCATAGCAATCAGGCAAGAAAGCAATAAAAGGAATCCAAATTGGAAAGGAGGAAGTAAAACTATCATTATTTGCAGATTACATGATTTTATATATATACACACATATATGTATATAAAAAACCTCTGCCAAAAAACTTCTAGACTAATCAACAAATACAGTAAAGTGGCAAACTACAAAATCAATGCACAGAAATCTGTTGCTTTTTATGTGCAAACAGTAAGCTAGAAAAAAATGAAATCAAGAAAACCATATTGTTTAAAATAGAAGAAAAAAGAATCAAATATTTTGAAATATATGTAACAGAGGAGGTGAAAGACCTGTACAATGAAAACTGTAAGTCCTTCTTAAAAGAAATAGAGTTGGATACAAAGAGATGGAGAGATATCCCCTACTCTTGGCAGGAAAGAATCAGCATTGTTAAAATGGCCATCATAAAGCAATACATAGATTTAATTCAATCCCCTTCAAAACCTGTTGGACATGTTTCAAGGAAATAGAACAAAAAAATCTTAAAATTTGTTGAAACAACAAAAGACCTCAAATAGCCAAAGCAATTATGAAGAAAAAGAACAATTTCAGAGGTATTACACTCCCAGACATTAAACAATACTACAAGGCAATAATGATCAATAATTCATGGTATTGGAATAATAATAGAGGCACAAATCAGTGGAATAGAACTGAATCACCAGAAACTGACTCACTCACATACAATCAGTTAATTTATGACACAGGAGCCAAAAGCATACGATGGAGAAAGGAAAGTCTCTCCAATAAATGGTGCTGGGAAAACTGGACAGACACACGCAAAAGAGTGAAGCTAGACCACTCTCTAACATCATTCACAAAAATTAACTCAAAATGGACGAGAGACTTGGACATAAGACCAGAAACCATAAAATTCTTGCAAGACAACATAGGAAACATGTTCCATGATATCAGTCTTAGAGAGGGCTCTGGGGACTCAATTCCAGGATCGAGGGAAACAAAAACCAACAATTGGGACTATATCAAACTAAAAATCATAAGAGTGAAAGAAAACATAACCAAAACAAAAAAAGATAACCTACTAACTGGGAGAAGATAGTTGCATTACATATTGCTGACAAGGACTTAATATCTAAAATATACAAAGAAGTCATAAAACTTAATAACAGAAAAACAGGTAATCCAACCAAAACATGAGGAATTAGAGAGACATTTTTCCAAAGAAGACATACAGATGACCAGCAGGCACATGGAAAGATGTTCCTACTGTCTATTAAATACAAATCAAAACAACAATGAGGTATCACCTTATACCTGAGAGACTGGCTATCATCCAAAAGCCTTTGGCACTCTTTGGAAAACAGTACAGAGTTTCCTTAAATAAAGACTTATCTACCATTCATTCCAGCAATCCCACTTGTAGGTATCTACCTAAAGGACACAAAAACTCTAATCAGGAAAAATATCAGCACCCCTAGGTTCACAGCAGCACAGTTTACAACAGCCAAGACTTGGAAACAACCAAAATGCCCAACAACAGATGACTTCTTTAAGCTGTGGTATATCTATTCATTGGAACTTTATGCAGCTATTAAAAAAATTAAAGCATGCCCTTTTCAACAATTTCGATGGAACTAGAGGGGATGCTAAGTGAAATCAGTCAGAAGGAAAAAAGAAGCACAGGACAGTTTCACTCATATGTGGAATATAAAGAAACAAATCAAATGAACAAACAGACAAGCTTCAACAAACCTCACAGGACACAAGACTGCGGTTACCCGAGGGATGGAGAGGAGAGGGAAGGAAGGAGGAACAAGGTCTTAGAAAAGGGCACTAGAACTCTGGTGGTGAGTGTGGTGTGAAATTCTCTGAGACTGAGATACAATTTCAACATCTTAAAGTTAACAGATTTATATGTTATGTTAGCAATGTTAGTAAAAATAATGAAATTACCAGGAACAAATTAATCCCTGATAAATTCAAGACGTAGATGTGACATGCAAAATTTCCAAATTTTAAAAGGAAATATAAGGGGATATCTCTTTAGCAACACATTAAAAAAAAAAAATTCTTTTTTAATTTTTTTAAATTAAAAAAAAAAAGATTAAAAACAAAAAACTCAAAAAAAGCATCGGCCATAAAAGAAAAGATTATAAGTGTCACTGTGTTAAAATTTAAAACATAGGTTCAGCAAAACACACCACATAGAAAAGCAAAAACCAAGCCACATCTTATAGAAAAAATATAACAGACATATGTACAGTAGGCAATATATAAAGTATATCCAGTCCATAAAGAATTCCTACAAATCAATAGGAAAATGACAACTAAAAAGAGAAATGAGCAGAGATTATAGAGGGGCCCTTCATAGAACAGGGAGCCCAAAAGACCATACTAAAAAATATGAGAACAAATCAAAAGTTCGTAATCATCAATATAAAAAAATAGGCTTTGAAATAGTGAGATATTGGCTTACACCAGATTTGCAAAACTTGAAGCCTGACAATTCCAAGTATAAAGAAAGCTGCAGAGCTCTTCCAGTCACAAACTGGAAAGATGGGATATGGAACCTGAGCCTGCAAAAACACCAAGGAGGAGTCTACAGAACCAAGGGAAGAAATTCCAGCGGAAGCATGTGAGAGGCCTTGGTCATGGAAAGAAGCACTGGGGAAACCAGCAGTGGTGTGGTGACAAAGCAGCTGAAAGAGCAAGAGGATGCACAATGTGTCACCAGATCCTGAGTGTAGAGTAAGAGAAAACAGGTCAGAGTTTGCAGGAAAGGTTTCTGAACCGGGTGAGCTGAGCAGCATGGTTGCTGTGCTAACATGAGCTGCTCCCTCTCTTCTATTCTCTAGCTCACAACCCCAGGTACAGCCAACTTTTACGGGGCTCACATTTTCCGCAACGCGGAGGGCCATCACAAAATCACAAATTCAGAACAGAGGATGAGGGACCTTGAAGATTAGGCACAGAGAGTTTCATGGCAGTCTTCTCCCTACACATCACAGCTGCAATTAATTTGTCTACTTTTTAATTACTCATCGGCACCCCAAACTGGCCCACCAAGGCAGGGCCATCTTACTCAGCACCTAGTAGGGCACTTATCACAGAGTGTCGTCAATGAGTTCTCATGGAGTGGAGTCAATATGTGACCCCGGTGCGTCCTGGTGGCCTAGCAGTCTAATATGCCCTGAGGGCAGTCCACATACATCTCATGGTCCTCGGTTCAAGACCTGGGGCCGGGGTGGGTTGAGGGTGAGGGAACAGCCATTGTGAACAATTAAAGAAATAAAGTGCTTCTTCCTCCTCTCCCTTCTTGCCTGCCCGCCTCTGTTCATCTTCATTCCTGAAGAAATTTAATTTAATTTAAAAATATATAGCTAGCTAGATATTCTCATCAGCCCCAATGAGTAAAAAGGGTGTCTCTATTCTGTCACTTTGACCTTTGAGCACTCTGGCCTTGGTGCTGCAGAAAGCTTGTATGTGGTGGTCAGACACCAGCCTCTTCTGTCTCCCACTACCCTCCTTCACACTCCCTTCCCTCTCCCATGAGGCTCACCTCCTCTCTAAACATCCTTGCCCTACTGTGTCTTCTCAGAATTCCCTCCCTCTTACCGGCATATGTCCAGACCCTACAGTGCCCCTCACCATCTAGGTCCAATGCCTCCTTTTCTCTGGCCAGCCCCAACCACAGCTAACCTCCCCTTCATCTCCAGGGCCACAGTCTGTCTTGGCATATGGCGACCATCTCTCTCTACTGACTTCACTGCATTGCTCTTCCCTAAACCCTCTCCCAAGGACAGTTCCTGGAAGACAGTCTGCTCATTTTCCTGTCTTCCTCCCTTTCCCTCTCCAGAGGGACTCTTGTGCTAATCAATCCTGATGGGAAAATGGGAGTTGTCACAGGTGGCATGACAAGACGTGACAATGAATCCAATAAGGGGCTAGAAGGTGTGGTGTGGAGAATGAATTCTGGACACTGGGGCTGATGTTTTTGCAAAGCAGAACACAAGAGGGAAAATGGAGAGGGAAGAGGAAAAGTCCACTGAGACTGGAGTCGGATGCCCGCAGATGAATAGAGGGACCTGGGCAGGAGAGAGGGCTGGACTGGAGACAGGGCGAAGGAGACCCGTGAAAGGCTATCTCCACTTAATGAATTAAACAGAATAGAATCTGGAGATGACACGTGTTAAACCTGAACAGTAGAGAGTAGTAGATTCCCGCAGTGGGTCTTGTCTGGGGAAAAGCAAGGAGGCAGACATCTCTCCCAGGAGACGCAGGCATTTTAGGAAATTCCAGATTCTACTGGGGAGAGTGATTTTGGAAACACCAGGCTAATGCAGCCCCTGTCTGTATCCCAGTCCTCAAAGACGGACCAATCAGTGTAGCCGAAAAAGCACTGACTCAGGAAATGTGAAACCTGCTAATTTATATATCACTTCAGGCAAGTCATTTCCCCTCCTGTCTCCTTAGTTTCCTCAGCTGTAAAATGAATGTAAGCAAATGAATCCTAAGGCATCTTCTAATTCTTACACAGATGAAACAATAATTCCTCTTTTTAATTCTTAGGTTGTTTTTTTTTTTTTTTAATACAAGCCCAGGAGCACTTCTTTTCTAAATATTTTTCTTCTGGTTACAATATTAATATAATATCTATTATAACATAATACTAATATAATTTCTATAAAGCTCATTGTAGAAATGTCAGTAAAAGGGAAAAACCTAAAGAAGGGCACACCCCGGTAGAGCAGCAGTTAGGTCAATTGCCTCCGAACGATGCAGGCCACATACCCCCGGGTTCGAGTCCAGAGTCCCAAGGAGAAACAACCTGTATGAACAACTGAATGAAAAATAAATAAGGTACTTCTTCTTCCTCTCTTCCTGCCTGCTCACCTACTACTTCCTTCATTCCTGCCTTCCTCTTTCCTTTAAAAAATAACCAAAGAAGGAAAGAAAAATCACTGCAATGTCACCAGAGTAGGCATTGTTAACATCTGCTGTAATTTCTACTAGTCTCTAAGTTGTACAAAGACACGTCTTTTTTTTTTTAACCGAAACTGAGTAAAATTGTCCACTATTAGCTGAGCATCAGATATCCATCGGCACAGAATCAAGTGTTCTGTGCACATTCACCCATCCTAAAGCAATCCTGAAGGGCAGACAGCAACATTCCCATGTACAAAAACTAATCAAGTGACCTGCCTGAGGCCATAGGGCCAGTGAGGAACAAACCAAAAATCCAAAATTACTATCATACGTGCTTTCTGAGTTGCTGGGTTTTTCATTATTTTTTTCTACAGCTTTAGCACGTTGCCATTTTTCAAGTGCTTTTCTACCACATTATTATTTTAAGTTGCTTCAAGGTACTAACCACGCAGTCTGACTAGTTAGTATTAGACGATTTCAATTTTCACTATCTTAGATAATGTGATGATTCTCTTCTTTCCATGTAATTCTTTACAGTCAGTAGTAATTGTTTCCTTAGGGTAAATTGGTAGAGGTTGAGCATGTAAGTCAAAGGATATGTGTATTCTTAAAGCTACTGTCAAATAGTGTCAAATTGCTTACCTCAAAAATCAAATAATTAGCCTCCCTTTAACAATTTACAGAAGTTCCATTTACCTGCAACCTCATTAATGTTGGAAATGATCATATTTTCACTCACCGTATTGATGTCATTAAGGAAATTCTTGTTAATGAAGTTGAACTTCTAACATCACTGGTCATTTCATAATTCATTTTAATAAGCATTCATTATACAAATTCTTGGAAGACAAGAGAGAAATGGAGGAATGGGATGAAAGAAAGGGAACATCAATTGTATTCATTTAACAAAAACCAAATACCTCACAGAGGCAGAGCATGTGATAAGCCCAGAAGGCATTCAATTAATAAGAATGGGCAAATACTGAGCACCAGCTCTGCTTAAACCAAACATGTTAAGTATCCTGGGAGACAAAGAAGAAAGTAAACTATTTATCCTCCATGAAATTGTAATGTAATATAATATGGGAAGGAGAAAAGCCAGCCCCCAGAAGTCACTTTGAATGTAATTCCCCACCCCCTGCTCTTTTTAGGGAGCTGCTTTTTTTTTCCCCACTGTGGTTTTTCTGGGTCACCCTTAAACCATTGCTATTTGTCTACAGGGATCTCTGCCTGGGTCACCTGAGAGCCCAGAGGGCAGGGATGGTATCTTACTAATATTCCTGTCACATCATGTTGGAGAATGATTTCACAATCCCTCCACAGTCACCTGGTATTGAAAACTAATGACAGGCTCCAGGTCCTCTACCCACTGCCCACCCACCCCCAATACTAGTCGTTAAAGAAAGAAACAAGCCTAAAATGGACTCATTTAGGCAAAGCCTCACCAGCGCTTTACCTTGCCTAACTGTAGCTTCAGTCTCTCACAAAAGCAGAATTTTATTATGTTAGTTTTACTGAAGCAACATTGGTTTAAGACATTATTTAAGTTTCAGGCAAACATCTGCACATAACATTACAATTATCACCAAAAGCCCACTTTACATCCTCCACCATACAACTGACCCCTCTATATTCACTTTCCCCTTGTCTTCTGTTAAACCACCATTTTGTGCTTATGTTCTTAGGGTTTGGTTTCATTTGGTTTCTTTATCTTCTACATAGGAAGAAAGTCATAAGTATTTTTCTCTGACTTATTTGCTTAGCATAAACCCCTCAAATTCCATTCATATTGTCAAAAATATCAAGATTTCCTCTTTAAAAAAACAAATAGCTGGGTGGTATTCCACTGCGTATTCAATCATGTGTCACTTAACGATGGAAATTTGCTGAGAGAAGTGTATCATTGGGTGATTTCGTTGTTGAATGAACATCACAGAGTAATTACACAAGCCGACCTGGAGCAGCCTACGGTACACTGAGGCTCTAAGGTACAGCCTGTGGGGACCACCACCACGTATGTAAATATTACCTCATCTTCTTTATCCATTCATCCAACACATGGGCATCGAGTTATTTCCAAATCTACACCAATCAATCTGGTGCTTCCTGGGCAGCACCAGTGAGGTCATCTGTTTAATAAAAGTCCCACCTCCACTGCCTGCCCTTAAGCTAAAGTGGCTTTTCCTGAAACAATCTTTCTTGTCTTTTCTTGGTAACCTTGCCACACTCCTTCTGACTGACTGTAGTTTTTACAGTTCCGTTTTACATAACTCCTTGCAGGACCCTTCGATTAGCCAGAGGGAATGCTGCCCACTTCATGGTTGTTTAATAAAGCCAATTAGCTCTTCAAATTTACTTGGTTGAATTTTGGGTTTTTTCAACCATCTACTACCTGCCTGAGAGCATCAGAAACACCGCAGTCACTGGTACACAAAGTCCTAGGATTACACGTTAAGTCAACATGAATAGCATTAACATACTAGTTGAGTAAATAATTACCTATTTCCTTTAACTACCAAGGTCCAAGGATTTTCACTTGTCAGTTCATTTACATGGTTGTACACATAGGGTTTCAAGGGCTTGGGGTTGATTGGTTGGTTGGTTACCCTTTTTCATAACTGACATTCATGTCTCATCCCTACCCATCCAGGACCCATACGCTCCATGATCATCTCCAACACCCCATCTGAGGGGCTGGCCAAGAAGACTCTTTGCACACAAGGTGGTCATGCTCTCCCCTGGGGCCTGCTGGACTTTCCTGTCCCCTCTCTGGCCCCATTGGCCCCTCTCATGGCATTTCACACTGCCCTGCAAGCCTCCCTTCTCTTTTCTTCTCTAAGGCATATCTCATTCCCACCAGGGACTGAGCTTTCCCTTTACTGTTCATTGGGGCCCTTTCTCTAACCTGCCAAAAGCATTAAGACCCAGCACAGCTCTAAAAAAAAAAAAATTGCTTAACTCAAATTCTGTATCTGAATTGAAGTCATTCAAATCCTGATCAGAGTTTCTAGCTTCAGATTTGTGTTGGCTGAAGGGGTTGGAAGCCCCATTGCCAAACGTAAGACCTGAACCGAAAGCCTAAGATGCAGATGACGTGGTGGACAGGGGGCTGTGTCCCTTCTTCCCTTTTGTTCCGTGTCCCCTTCACCTATTTCTGAGGTGCATTCAGAAAAACAGAAAAGGGGCTGAGTGAAGGAAGTGAAGAGAACTTGAGATCCCAATCTTTGGACTGGCAGAGGCTGGCGGACAGAAGACTCAGAGGCCTGTGAGAGAGAAAAGGGAGAGAACCGAACAAGAAGGGGATTCCCAGAAGTGTGACTGAAAGATGTTGTAAAGGGAAATGTGAAGCAATATGGGCCCCACCCTCAGTTTGGCATGTGTGTCAGTTAATAATGAAACTTAGTGGCAACAAGTGTGCCCACACACCCTCCTATATGTCACCCATATAACCATATGTTTTATGGCTGTCATTGACTAGGCAGGTGCTGTATCTGCGTTACCTCATCAAAGGCCGCCAGATACCAAGACTCCCAGCTAGAGGTTCACAAACTTCGGGGTGCATAAGAATCACTGCAGTTGTTTAAAATGGCACATAGATGGGGCCCGGAAACATACATTTTAATAGGCACTTTATGAGGCAGATGTCCAAGGCCCATTGTACTCTATCCAAATAGAATTGTTCTGGAGCCCAGCCTGGCCCTATGAGGCTAGTGGCTTCCCTTTGGACCCCTGGAATCAGTTTATTAAGCCTTGAAGCCCACCATCCCCAGTCACTGTCCATAGTGAAAGCCCCTTTTGTCGTCACTCCTCCACAGGGACACTTCCAAGCTACTCCACACACACACACACACACACACACACACATGTTTCTCTCTTAAAACCTTCCCCCTGTGCCACTTGAAGCCCCAACTGCCAGATAAGCTCCCCCACATCTTGTACCTTTTCTTTGCACCCTGGCATCTTAGACGAAACTCATACTCTGCAGAGGACACCGCTTCCCAGAGCCACCACTAGCCTCCGTGGCATGTAGGGTAAATTAGAGGAAGGTGGCCCCTCTGGGTGGGGAGGTCACATTGGTTAAAAGTACTCCCCTTGGCAGTCCAATCCCTAAGAACCCAAAGCGTAGTGACAGTCTGGATTTCAGCCCCTCTCCTCCTTGGACACTGCATGAACAACACCAATTCCAGCCTGACCCCTCGTGTCAAAACCGCTGAGGCTGCTCAACCTCCCACTCCCCACTGACCCCAAGGATAAGAAGGGGGCTGCCATCCTCTCTGCTCCCCAGTAGCATTTACAAACCTTTATGCTTCCCCTTGCTGTAAAAGCCTCTGAGATCCAGCCAAGCCATTATATCAGTCTCTACTCTTCCTCATGACCGTCAACCTCCAACCGCCACCCTGAAATCTGACAGCCTCTCATTCCTCCGCAGCTGCCATTTTACTGTGTAACTTGGACGTACATAGCTCACCCAGTGCTGGAAATGCACAGCTTACATATCTCACCCATCCAGTGGCCTTCACCTCCACACCCTTCAGATTCCCCCACATGCAGGAACCTTATCAGATTTTCCCCCCTTTAGAAAGTTCAGACTCCAGGATCCCAGTCCCAACAGCAATAATCTTTCCCTGCAGCTCTGTCCTGCTCTAACTCCTACTACATCTGCTCCCCCAGGCCCTGGCGGCTTTCACTTCTTGTCCACCCAGTCTAGACCTCACAGCCGATCATCTGAAACATTGTCTCAGAAGAATCTATACCATCCTAATGAATAAATACCGTGACCCATTTTCTACCCCACTTTTCCCAACCTGTAAATGCTATTGAAGGAAATTCATAGTCTTACCATGGCACCAGGGTCTCAAAACTCAAATGGATTGGCATGACACAAGGCAAGGATCCTTTGATTTGTGCTTTGTAGGTCATCTCTCCTATTCTCAGGAGTGGTCCCAATTTTCACAGCCTTCTTCAAGCAACCTAGCCACCCGACCCAAAGCTCCTCCATCTTGGAGGACAACATTTTTTCCTCTTTTAATGAGTAAGCTGAAGCTATAAAATGAAAGCTACCTTAACTTTCCAGCCCCCACCTACACTCTTACTGATCTCTGTGCCCCTACTATTTCCCTCTTTCCAGTCTTCAGGATGCAGTCCTTCCTCCGGCCTCAGAACAGTCCTTCCATCTTTATTCTCCACACATGAAATATGTTTTCCACAGCTTTTAGTCCCTATCTTTTAGCGTCTCCTTCTCTAGTATTTATCTTTTTTTGCCTCTTAGTCATTGAATGCTCAAGTTTTACAATATTTTAAAACAAACAAAATGCTCCCTTCTTCTGGGTCTTCCACTCCTAACTTATATCCCTTCTTCCTTTTCTACTAAAACCTACAGTTGACCATTTAATTACACGAGTTTGAACTGCACAGATCACTTGCACAGATTTTTTTGTCAATAAATACAGTGGGCTATGTCTGTCAGTTCTGCATTCCAGATTCAACCAAATTCATTGGTCGAATCGATAGATGCAGAACCTGTGGATAAGGAGGGACTTGAACATCTGCAGATTTGGGTATCCATGGGATCCTGAAACCAATTTTTGACCGATACCAAGGGACAGCAATAGTCAAGTTTTAGGAGAATGAAATTATACTTGGAATTTTGACCACATGAGGGTTAATACCTCAAAACCGATCCAAGGGTTAACAATACTCACTCTCCCATTTCCTCATCTCCCCTTCCCAATTCAATCCACTGCAGTCTCTGATTTCCTATTTACTACTCATAAATACCTAGAGGAGGATACAAAGAGATGGAAAGACATCCCCTGCTCATGGCTGGGGAGAATCAACATCATTAAAATGGTTATCCTATCTAAAGCAATATAAAGATTTAATGCAATCCCCATTGAAAGTCCACAGGCTTATTTCAAGGAAATAGAACAAAAAAATCTTAAGGTCTTATGACCTACATAAGACCTCAAATAGCCAAAGCAATTATGAGAAAAAAGAACATATCTTGAGGGATTACATTCCCAGACATTAAGTTATACTACAAAGCAATAGTGATCAAAGTAGTATGGCACTGGAATAAAAACAGAGACACAGACGAGTTGAATAGAATAGAACTGAATAACCAGAAACTGAATCACTCACATACAGTCAATTAGTCTACAACAAAGGAGCCAAAGCATACAATGGCGAAAGGAAAGTTCTTTTAAAAAATGGTGTCCGGAAAACTGGACAGCCACACCCAAAAAAATTAAGACAGACCACTCTCTAACACCATTCACAAAAATTAACTCAAAATGGATTAGAGATTTGGACATAAGGTCAAAAACCATAAAATTCTTGGAAGACAACACAGGAAAGACAATCCATGACATCAGCTTTAAGGAGGCCTTTGGGAATTCAACTCCAAGATCAAGGGAAACAAAACAAAAAATAAACAACTGGAACTACATAGAACTAAAAAACTTCTTCACAGTGAAAGAAAACATCATCCACACCAAAAGACAATGTGCTAACTGGGAGAGATATTTGCATTCTATATTTCTGACACAGGCCTAAAACCTAAAACATATGAAGAAGCCATAAAACTCAATAACAAAGAAACAGGCAATCCAATTAAAAAAGAGCAGAGGAATTAGAAAGACATTTTTCTAAAGAGGATATACAAATGGCCAACAGGCACATGAAAAGATGTTCCTACTCAGTGGCTATCAGGGAAATGCAAATTTAAAAAAAAAAAAAAAACAATGAGACATAACCTTATACCTGAGAGACTGGCTATTATCCAAAAGTCTGGAAATAACAAATGTTAGCAAGGATGTAGAGAAAAGGTAACACTTTTACACTATTGGTGGGAATGCCAGTTGATGCTTCCCCTATGGAAACAGTATGGAGATTCCTCAAAAAGCTGAAGATGGAAATCCCATACGACCCTGCCATCCCACTTCTGGATATTTACCCAAATGGTACAAAAGCACTAATTCACAGAGATGTATGCACCCCCATGTTTATTGAAGCCCTATTCACAATAGTGAAGAACTGGAAACTACCTAAGTGCCCAACATCAGATGAATCGATAAAGAAGATATGGTACATATATACAATGGAATACTACATAGCCCTTAGAGATGGAACATTGTCATTTGAATCAACATGGATTGAACTAGAGGGGATTATGCTAATGAAATAAACCAGAAGAAGAAAGATAGACACCAGATGACCTCACTCATAGGTAGAATGTGAATAGACAAAACAAAGGAACAGATGAAACAAAACCAACCTTTGGATACATGAAGTAGAACTGAGGTTCTACTGGGAAATGGTGGTGGAGCCCACTGGACAGTGTTTAAGAACACTGGGTAATTTTGTAGAGGACAGGGTATGTTGACATATATCTGAGGAATGGGGAACTTATACATATGAGTTTATTTTAATGTGTAGAATGAAAGTAACTGCAATAAAAAAAGGAAAAAATTACACAGCAACAAAAAGATGTTATATTTAACCAGAATAAACAAGGAAAATATATAATAGTAAAAAATATATATAGCAATACCCTCCCACTGCAAATCCATTTCCTATACTTTTCTTATTGTTGCATTTGACCCAATTGCACACTCTCTTTTTCTTGAAATTGTCTACTTCCTTAAGACTGTATTACCACACTTTCTATGTCAGTGTGGATTTCCACCTTGGACCCCTCCACCCAATTAATAATTGGAATGCCCTGTCAATCAGTCCAAAACTACTGCTTTTCACTTTCCACACAATCTTCTTGGGAGGTAAGATCTATGTTGAAGTTTTAATTATTACTTATATTTTAACTCACAAGTCTATACCATATTCTTGACTTCCTTCCAGAACATGAGATTTGTATGTACAATTGTGTCCTAGAGTTCTCCATAGGGACATTCCACAGGCACCTCAAACTACACCTGTCTAAAACTAGGCTCATCATCTCCACCTTTGCCCGAAACCTGCTCCTCCGGTGAACTCCATCTTAGCCAAGAGCACCATCACTCACCCGTCTGGAAACCTGGAGTCATCCTCAACTGCACCCTCTTCTCAGCAATCTAACTGTAGGTTCTTCTCTTTTTATTGGCCTAATTTAAAAACCTGTCCTGACCCCTCTTACACTGCTGACAGTTTTGTAATAATTCATCATCATTTATGATAGACTATTACAAGAGCCTTCTAATTGGACTCCTTATGCTTTCATTCTTGCATTCATTCCCCATAAAATGTCTAAAATAGTTGATCTAAACCTGGATCTTACCATGTCACTCTCCTGCTTTAAAGTCCTGTTGTCTATAGGATAGAGTTTTAAGTTCTTGGCATGATTTGTAAGACCTCCCATGACTTGGCTCCCATTCACCCTCCAGCAGCAGAACTATCACTCATCTCAAACATTACATTTAATAACTCCTTGCTCACATCCTGCTATTTCATGTCTCCACATTTCTCTTGTCTAGGAACGCTCATCAATAACACGCCCCCATTGGGCGGGGTGGGGTCATCTCCTCTCATCCTTTAAAACAGATCATCCACCATTTACTCCAGAAAGCATTCTTGCCCTTCCCTTTATGGTCCTAAAGCATCCTGAACTTAATTCTCTCAGCATGGATCCATTATTTTGAAATGACCTGATTAAACCAAATGCAAAAGCAGAAATAAGAGCATTGTTACCGGTGTTTGTACCCTTTCTCCTCCCAGCACCTAACACATATTAGACACTCAAAAAAGTTACTGAGTTGATTGCCACAGCAGGACTTTGAGGCAAGCATTCCAGACGAAAAAACTCAGATAGCAGGTCCCACTCTAGTAGATTGGACATCAGTGACTTGAAACCAAATCTAAGGTTCTTTCAAATACAACCTGGAAAATATAAGCTAAGCCTCGAGATGGAGATGAGAATGACATGTCAGGCACCCAGAGCAGAGCTGAAGGTGAATGTGAACCATCTAAGGAAATGAAGGTGAGCAAAGATTCTGGGGACAGAAGTGTATGGGCCCGAGGTGCTGGCATCATGGGTCCTAAGTAGAAAACTGATTCTATCGACTACAGAAGTGTCAGACCTGAGCTGCCCACTAGCTAAAACTAGATGCTGGGGCAGGGGTAGCCAATGTCCCCACAAATACTTACAACTCTGATTCAAACTCATTCTGAGTCCTGTACTCACCCCTCCTCTGGGAATAAGCTTCCAGGAGGCTCCTAGTAACAATATATTAAACTTATAAAGGGGATTAGAAAATAAATATGGACCTCGTGAATAAGAGCTGCCAAGTCCCTCCGTCTCTCCTGGGAGGCCCCTCCCCCGCTACCTGCCCCCTCCACCATCCTCCCCTATAACCTGAGACAGAAAGTAGACAAGGAAAGGGGTCAAGAGGTAGATGTATGAGACAAGCCAAGGAAAGCTCAGACCCAGGCACCCACAGGATGCCTCCCTCTGAGTCTTCTAGACGAAGCTGATGGCAGGCACAAGGACACGGCGTTGGTAGAAAACTAAAAATGCCATCTTGTTTTGATACAACATAGGAAAAGAAGGAAAGGGTGTGGTGACAAAGGAAAAGATAGGGTGTCCTTCTCTGATAAACCCCACGTCAGACAAAGGTGAAAAGTCAAGATGAGCTCATGAACAGAGAAACCCACAGGTTTCTAGGGCAAGAACTGTCCCCCCACAATCTCTGGAGGCCAAGTCAGCCTCTCTGCACTCCAAGAGCTTGGGCTCAAGGAACGTGAGAGCCCGCCTCCTGCCTGGGGAGAAGGGGTGGGTTGGGGAATAGACTACAGAAGCCTCCTAGTGAGCAAAGTGAGCTATAAATCCTATTTTTCGTTCACAGATGGAGACAGTTACACAGCTACTTCCTCCGCCATTTTCTGCTCTGCACACTGAGATAAGGCCTCGGGCTTACAGTTGCACAAGAAGAAGGAACTTGCTCTTGTCCTTTACCACCTCACCCTGGCCAACGCAGCCCAGCTCCACCCAACTCTGCTGCAGTGGACAGACAGCTCACTTCCAGCTGGACAGCTACATCCTTGAGCCCACATAAAGCACAGGCAGCCCTGACTCATCTTCCGTTGCCCCAGGACAGGGAGACGCCTGGGAATCTGGAATTTCCCCCTCAAGGAGGCGTAGGCAGCTCCCAGGCACCACCTCAGTGGACTCTCTGCATCATAATAGCAGGGAGAACAGCATTTATTGAGTGCTTTCTCTGTGCCAGGCTTTGTGTGCGCCCCGTACTATCTCATTAAAACCCCAGACAAGTTGATGAGGTGGGCATGAGCCCATTTTATAGACGAGGAAATAGCACAATTAGATAAACTTGCCTGAGGTCACATTGGTGGCAGATGGAGCAGCAGGGATGCAACACAGATCTTTCTTCCTGGCTTCAGGGATCCTGATCTTGCTCACCCAGGTAGAAGCCGCCATCTTCCTGGGTGCTGTGTTGATTTCCTTCCTGTATAAACTCTGACTTCCCTCTTGATAACTGCTCAGATTTTCTGAATTCTCTTGGTTTACCATTGGATTGTAGGCCTCCTGAGGTTAGACACTGTTTTTCATGGTGAAGTTACACTAAGATGCATTTATGTGTAAAGACACATTTATGTTACACGTAAATATGGGCTGACCGGTGGAAGGGCTCAAAACACCATGTTTTATGAATGTTTAATGAATGCTATTTATTAGTTCTTATTAAAAACATTAACATTTCACATACCTTTTAGAGCAAGGTTCACAGCTTGAGCGTTGCTGAGTGCTGAGACAGGATAGTTTGAGGACTGGATAATCCTTTGTCCTGGGGCCGTCCTGTGCTGTGTGGGGTGTTTCCAAGCACTCTGGTTCCTTCCCATTAAATGCCAGTAGCGCTCCCTGCCAGTAGTTACAAACAAAAAAAATTCCTCTAGACATTGCCAAGTCCCCTGAGTGGCAAAATAGCCCCCAGTTGGGAACAATTGGTCTAGAGTAAGCAAATAAAAATGATAGTACTTATTCCCTCAGAGTAAAACTGCAAGAAAGCTTATTTCCGCCTACAATAAAATAGCACTTATTACTCATAGTTAATAAATATGAGCACTCCTGAAAATTACTTATAAAATAAAAGCCCCAGAGCACCAATTTCAAAAGATCAAGATAATCTTCCTGTTATGCTTGAACCAAATCACGTTCTGCTTGTAGAATCTTTTATACTGGGTGTTACAGACTGGTGGGAACTCAGAGCCAAATAGGAAAGGCCTGGATTCCAATCCCAGCTTGCTGCCCTAAATTGTTGCTTGTAACACAATGGGATAGACATAAACCTTTTAAAATGTCAGCCCCTTTCTTTATTAACCTAGAGTTACTTCACTTAAATCTCCAGGACTCAGTCCCTGCAAACTGGGGCTTGTTGTGAGAATTAAATACAACAGCTAGAAAGCAAGGTTTGGCTCAAGAGGGCTCAAAAGTAAGTCACTACTGCACTGTCCCCACTTATCACCAGGACCTCGAGAGCATCATATATGTCTGATTTATTTTCATTTTCTCTCCACTGTCCAATAGAGAAAGCCTCAGTCTTGGCTGCCCCTGAGAACAGCTGTGGAGCTCCCAAAATGCCGATTCCAGGGCCCTCTGCACACCAACAAGGTCAGAACTGCTGATTTGAGAGTAATATTATAAGAATTAAATTATGTATTCATGATGAAGGTAACATATTATCCCATATAATTGTATAGATGCCACCAAATAAAACATCAATAACACTTGTGTCTATTACTAAAATATAGGGTCACTATATTTTATCATTAATAATCTATGCAATCTCCACCACTTAAATATTTCAGTATATTGCAAAATTTTCTCTGTTGTATTCTTAGGATTCACATTTCTTTAGAATTTTTAGATTTTATGCTTTAATTTCAATGACCATTTTAAAATAGCTTTTACATGTTAATTTAAAAATAAATGTATCTTTGAAGTAATAATTCTCTGTAATAATGATGAACATTGTTCATAGAATAAGACTTTAAGTCAGGGTCTCTCAAAGTTTGAGGAGATACCACTACAAATAATTCTTAAATTAATGTATCAACACATTACATAGGTGACAAAATAGCATTTGTGCACAAAATTAGAAATAGAGCCTACTTGTCATGTGAAGAATAGATACCGTCATTTGTTTTGTTTTCAGTGAAGATAAGATGCTATAGTACATGCTAATGCTATTTAAATACTACAACATAGCATCAAATCTGTACAAAAGGAAAACTCAGAGTTCATAAAGAAGGGCAGAAGTTAGTAGAGCATCTAAAGGAATTAAATGAACAGTAACTAATGGAATGATACTGAAAGGGAACAGTATGGCCTGCATTCAGGGCTGTATTTTGTAGCCTTGTAATGAATTAGTCCTTGAGACAGCATAAACTCCACGGGAGCAGGGGTTTGACTTATTCTCCTAGCACCTACAACAGAAACAGACCCACAGAGACACTCCAAATATTTCTGAAATAAGAAACCTCACCTCCCTCCTATTATCTCTTTCTTACCACTCTTATTTTCCCTGTCTTTAATTCCTTACTTTTTAACTCTTCTTGCCCCTGGAATCGTATCTCCAACACATTCAGATCCAACAATCACACATGACATGATCCATGACATTCTGGGAGTTCCAATCCATGGCTCCATTGTTTAAATCATCTCCTACTTTCTCATTATCAAGCTGTCAGTTACACAATAGGGAAAACGCATTTGAGTTTCTTGGCAAAATGCTATGCCCTTTGAAGAAATGTCCAAATGTAGCTAAAGAGGAACTAAGAAGAGACACTAGTTTCCAGAAGTAAATGATCTGGCTTGCTAATCGATCCTCGGGTGACCCACAATGCACTTCCTCTTAGGAAGAGTTCTAACTCTCCAGGGAGCAACCCATGTGTGAAGGAGTCCAACCTTCCTCCTCTCTCTACGAAGATGCCTTTGCTAGTACCTCTTCTGTTGTGGGCACTGGGGAGCTCTGCGTCCCAACTTCTCTTCTGGTCTCGTTTCACTCCCTCAAACACGAAGCAACTCTATGATCAGGCCCCTGTGTGCCCTCAACACTTATTTCTGCCTAAAAATGAATGAAATCAATTTTTGATTTTGGAGGAACATTCAAGTCTAACATTGGGAAAAGGAACTTACAAGGTTCAACCTCCCACTCAGTAAGAAAGGGGTCCCGGAATATATTTCCTGAGACAACTTTCAGCTTCTACTGAAATGTCAGCAATTTCTGCTTTTTGTCACCAAAATGCAAGGTATTTCTGGAATTAATAATGCAAAGTAAATTGCGGATCCCTGGTTACCAGACTTTGGATATCAGGACTCTAGGTAGTATACAAAATTTTCACTTTGTCATGTAAAGATTAAAATAATAATAAGTAGATGGGAGGGGTATCTACTACTTAGAATCTACAATGACCTTAATTTCATAGAAGAATATTTCAATGGCAAAATGTCAAAAAATTGTAACATCAGAATAAATGGCAGATCTTTAATTTGAATAATTTTTTTTGCTTTCTTTTTAACAATGTCTCCATTTTTCCCTCATTTCTTTCATTCTTTGAAGACAAATAAACATAGTTCACTCACGGCTGTCACCAGCCTGGAGTTTGGCAACAACTGATTATAAAGTAGGGGTTAGGTCCTTGACCCAGATTGAGTTCATTTTTTATATGGTGTGTGATGGGGGTCTTCCAGTTTTCCTCCCACCATTTGTTGAAATGACTGCTCATTCCCCCATCAAATTATCTTCACATCCTTATCAATAAAGCAATCGATCATAACTGCTCAGGCTTATTTCTGTATCTCAGTTCTAATCCATTGACTTATAGTCGATCCTAATGCCAATACCACTCTGTCTTGATTACTATAGCCTTGTATTAAGTATTGAAGTTGGTATTGTGTGAGTCTTCAAATGTTGCTGTTTCAAGATCATTTTAGATATTTTAGGTAACTTACAATTTTCAGTGTACAAGTCTTATACTTTGTATTAAATATATTCAATATCTTTACTGAATATCTAAAATTTATTGATACTTTCTTTGCCTATTCAAATCTGTTGTTAAGGTCTTCTAATGAATTTTTCATTTGTTATACTTTCCAACGACAGAATTTCTGGGGTTTTTTAATCATTTGTTTCT
Organism: Solenodon paradoxus; assembly: GCA_004363575.1. Taxonomy (NCBI): domain Eukaryota; kingdom Metazoa; phylum Chordata; class Mammalia; order Eulipotyphla; family Solenodontidae; genus Solenodon; species Solenodon paradoxus. Next base: position 569,147 of record RJWH01000728.1, on the reverse strand, counting down.
TTAATAAAAGCCTTTATTTGGTGAGAAGTCCTCTCATATTTTCATTCTCTAGACATGATTTCTTTCAGTTCCTTGAACATATTTGTTACAATTTAGTTAATATCTTTGTCTAGTAAGTACAACATCTTAGCTCTTTGAGGATAGTTTTTCTTTAGCTGGGATTTCTCCCCCATGAATATGGACCATATTTTCACATTTCTTTGCATATAATTTGTGTTTAAAACTGAATATTTAAAATATATAGAATGTGGTTTTTCTGGACACCAGATTCCCCTTCCTCCCACAGCTTCTTATAGTTCTCATTGGTTACCATTATTGCTGTTGATATTTTTTATTTGTTTGTTTGTTCAGTGACTTTTCTGAATTAATTCTACAAAGCCGATATTTATTTATCATGTGTGGCCACTGAAGCCTTTGTTCAGTTAGCTTTGTGATCGCTAATGAATAGAAATAAATCTCCTTAAATTCCTGGACATCTCAACACTTGCCAAGTTTTCTGTATGCACTTCGTATGTTTTCACTTAAAATAGGCAGTTTACAATTCTGCCTTAATTTTCATGTCCCGCTTGAACACAGACAGAGCCTCACAGAGCCAGAAATGAGAGATTAGGACTTTCTTAGGTTTATCCTGGACATGTGCATGACCTGCATTTAACACTTCTAGATTCCCAGAAATTTGTCAACAGCCCTAATCAAAATGTCATTCCTTAAGTTTTTTTTCTTTTTCTTTTCATTCAAGAGAGAGGAGGAAGAAGCATTTATTATTTATTTTTATTTAGTTGTTCATCTTGGTTGTCCCCCAGCCCCAACCCTGGGACACAAACCCAAATCCTTCGGATATATGTGGATTATGCTCCGCCAGAGGTGGAAGATTCAACTATTATTCCACCAGGGTACTCCCTCCGTTTTTTTCTTTAACATATTTTGCCCTTGTTAATCCCAAATGGAATCACTGCCTCAGGCAGCTACAGTGTTTAAAAAAAAAAAAAAAAAAACTCACTGATTTTTTTCAACAAATACCACAGCAATATGGTTATTTGATCAGAGGAAGTTCTAAGAGAGGTCAAATAAAGATAAGCTCTAAGAATGCACTTGACAGACATTTCCAGAGAGGTCACATAGTAACAATTCTCTGGGGATGAGACTCTGGAGAGCTCCAAACCGGTCCCATCCCTTTCCATTAACTGCTAGCTAGCTAATCTTTGTGGTAACACAGTTACAAGGCTATAGATTTCAACAGCAATAGCAGAGGTGGATGAGGGGTGTTGGAACAGGGCAAATTAAAACGCTAAAGTGCTCGCTGTGCTTATTGAGAATTAGCCATTTTTCTTAAACAAATGCCCCTCTGATTGTTGCAAGCTTTTGGTTAATTCCTATAATACTGGAAAAGTTTATTTTGATCACTTCTGCAAGTGTTCACGTTTTTTGGAGGAATAGATTTTTCAAATATCATTACTCCACCATTCTGTAAGTGCTTCCCTTGAAGAAGCATCTATTAATATCTTACATCAACTCTTCATTTTTGTGTTTCTACAGGCATAATAGAATTCTTTTCTTATTTTCTTCTTTGGTGGGTGACTTATAAAAGTTAGAGGATATGAAAAAGCAACTTCTGATTTTTTTTTTTTTTTGGTGGTATCCTTGTGCTGTGAAGCCACAGAGAAAAAGGTCAGGATCAACGTAGACCAAAGCTTTGTTTTTTCCCAGACAAAGATTATCAACCCAGAAGCACAGTCCTTCTAATTCTAAACTAGTTGCAAAATGAACTCCGATTAGAGACATGTTCAGTTAAAGAGCACTGGAAAAGAATATGTAATATTCAAGTAAAGAAGGGCTTTATGCCTGAATTTTCTACATGGAGAAGAGTAAAACTTCTAAATGGATCAGGTATATGACAGTTACTCAACTCTGAATTTCACTCTGCCAACGTTAATCCTTTATCAATTGTTTTCTTCAATAGCAGATGCTGGGAGTGAATGAAATGCAAAATAAAAAAAAGATCAATACAGTCCTCTTCTTCAGCAAAGCTGAAATTGATAAAGAATCATGATGACAGATACAAGGAGATTCCTGGTCATATCTCTAGCCAAATTGCAGAAGTCAGTTTATCTTAGGGAGGAGTGAAAAGGAGATTTACATCTATGACCTCACCCCAAAGCTCAGCCCCAGAGCATATAAACAGGTGAATCCTAGGTCTAATTCACTTCCAGCACCAGCTGTTTCCAAACAGATCAAGACCATGGTAGTCCTCCAGGCCACACTGCTGCCCTTGGGGTTGTTTGTGATCCTGGGACTGCTGTTTCCTTCGACCAGTGCAGGAGGTGACCGGTGCATGACAGTCTTCAAAGTGGTCAACATCTCTGCTGAACCAGGAATCAAAGTGAATTCAGATGTTTATGAAAGAAGCACATTCTACAGTAGTAAGTAGAGGTCATTTTTCTCTGTTGTCTTCTGTTCTGTGAGGGAAATAGAGTTTAAGAACACACCCAGTACGCCCTTATGGAGTAGCAGCTTGGTCAGCTGCCTTTGGCTGAGAGTATAGTCCACTTACATCCCAAGGACCAGGGTTCGAGACCCAGAGCTGGGATGAAAACCAAGATGACCAACTAAATAAAAGTAAATAAGGTGCTTTTTCCTCCTCTCTCTACTTGTCTGCCTCTGCTCACCTTCATTCCTGCCTGCACCTTTCCTTTTAAAAAAACATCCCTCCATCCCTGCTCTCAGTTACACAAAACATGTGTCTTTGAACCTGGGGGAAACTGGGGCAGAAGGAGAAACAAAGAGGACATGGAGAAGGTGGTTTGGATGGGACTTCTTCTTCTGGTTCCCTGTACAAATCCATGCCACAGAAGTCATTAAGCCCTAACACCAGGCATCTGAGCTCCAGCATGAGCATGCCTTACAGCAAGTTCTGTAACTTAAATGAAATGGGCGTTTTATTATTTCAACGGATAATCATTGCATCACAACTTGTCATCTTCCTGCATTCATTTGATAAAACAGCAATGCAATGGATGACTGTGTACTGCATGACTCTAGGAGGCACATTTGCATTTAATCTATAGGTGATGAGTGTGGCAAACTAAATAAGGCAAGTCTTAAACTACCCTTCTACAGGAGGAATCTGCCATTGAGAGAAGATCAGTAACTTGCTTAGGGTCTCAGTGATAATAAGAGGTAGAACTGGTTCTTGAATCTTGGTTCTTTCATACCTAACCCGATGCTTTCCTTAGAGTTGCCTCCTAATATTTTATAAATATCCCCTTGGGCATCAGCAAACCTACAAGTCAAGGCAAGTGATTTTTAATGTCTTTCTTAAGAATGGCAATATTTAATATGGCAGTTTCCATATATTAATGCATTTAGCTCTCAGAGTGACCTAGAAGGTGGATATCATTGTCATTCCATTTTTTTAACGAGTTAGAGACTGGCTGTTGCCTTGCTCAGGTCACAGAGCTGCTGAAATGATGGAGGCAGGATCTAAGCCTGAGCTGCAGAGACCCGGCCTGAGCCATTCCACTGCGCCCTTCTCAGTTATAGTCAAGGGAGCTGAGCCCTCTTACTATTCTGAGAATAAATGCTACTATTTCCTCATTTCACAGATGAGAACAGGGACATTAAAGTGTTATGCAAGGCCACTGGCTACGTAACATAGCTAATATTTGAACCTAAGTGACACTCACACTTTGTCTAGCTTTGTCCAGCTTCACAGTCTGTCCCCTCATCTAGTTACAGTTATTCTGCTTCTGTCTGAACTCTAGCCACATTTTGCAGAGACCGCCCGGGTGACACCATACCCATGTCTACGATTCCAGGCTTCAGTAGGAGGATAACCAGGGTCTGACCACACACACTCATCCCAGTTCATCTTCCTTTCTATTATTTTCATGTAATTGTCATTAAATGCCTCAGACGTGACAGGCTTCATCAAGTCTCACTCTCACAGGCAGTAGTTTGTGTCCAGCCTGGGCAGGGAGGATAATCTTGTCACTCAAGTTGAGGGCCAGGAGGACATATGTGTATCCTTGTACATGGGGCAGGACATGGGTGGGGTCAGAGGGGCTATGACTTTCTTAAGATAACACATCACAAGGTGAAGAATTTTGCTGCTAAAAGGGAAGGAAAAGAACTGGTCTTGTGAAGATGCTGTGTGTAGGTGAGGGGCTATAGAACGGAACTTTGTGAAAGTTAAAAGATGAAAGAAGAGTCAAAAGACCCAAAGACACCTGGAAAGGGGGCATGCTGAGTGAAGGGGAATTGACTGCTTTTACTGAAGCAGGTGGGGTGGGGTGGGGTAGGGAGAGAGGGAAAGGCAGAAGGGAACAAGACTCACTGAATGACTGCTGTGTGCCATGTACTCCAAACTCCAGGTGATGTCATCTCAGAACGGAAGTGTGTAAAATCTCTGTAATAAACCCATTCACAGAGCTTTGGAATTCACAGTTTAGGAATGATTTAAGTTGATGGTCTAAATCCATTGCCCACAGAGCTGTGAAGCATCAGATTCCACACCTGGGATTACACAACAGTCTCCAGGATTTCCTTAAATGGTGTCATTACAGGACTCCATGGGAATCATGAAGAGACTGAGTAAATACTCATACAAGCCAACTGCTTCTCCTTACTTTGATTTTGAATTTTTTTTTTTATTTCAGAGTTTGTGTCAACACTGTCTTTTACAATTAGCTTGGCAGCTCAGCTTAGGCTGAACTGCCTTAGGCCAGGACCCCTGTATCTGTCTTGATATCTGTGAAAGAGACTCATAATGAGTGACACTGACTGTAAGACCAAGCCAGGTGAGCATGGGTCAGAAGCCCCACCTTCTCTCACTCTCAACAACAGAGACCTAGAGCATCAGCATTTCTGGGCCAGAAAAAAGTGTCTGTTTGGACTTGGCAATAACATTCCTGAATTTCATGAAGTGCTTCCCAGCAGGCCCACTTGACCATCTCGCATACATCAGCCTTTACTCTTCCCACATTCCACTCCCAAAAGCAAGCAAGCTTAGCTTTCATTTTCCTGTGGGCAAGAGAGACTTGCCTGCCTTTTTTCCCCCGAGGCTTCCGCTTTAATGACATTACACAGCACGGGATGCACAACTTCATCTACTAGTGAGTTCCCTCCTGCCCAGTGGGCTGGCCAGAGGGACACAGACGAAACCACAACACGTAGTACATGCCAGAATGTAATTAAGTCCTCACTCTATACTTAAAAACGCAAACGTGTCCGGAGGGAGAGTGAAGGAGGGCCAAATGGGCTCAGAGGTGGGATATAAGCAGGATCTGGAAGAGCACGTGGGGATGGGAGGTGTGAGAAGGAAGGAAAGACGGGTTCTAGACTGGCAGCCAGGCACAGCTGCAGAACCAGAAGCAGGCTGGCTACCTCGAGTTGGGAGAGTAGATAGTGGAGTGAGGCCAGGCAGGCTGTGAGGGTCCGGAAAGCTCTGTTCTGGGTACGGCGATGGACAAGCAGAAGCAGAAATATACAAGGAGAAACGTTTTGCTGCTCTAGCAAAAACAACTGACCATGTTAGAGAGACATGTGCCTTGATGGAAATGCTGGATGTGGGACTCTGGTCACAGCCTGAGAGGAGGAGAGCATGGGGAAAGCAGAAGAAAGGCCAAAGGCAAGAGCGTGCCCTCAGGGTAGCTGAGAGACTCATGACTCTCTGGCTGACTCCATCACTGGTCACCATCCAACTCACCATCATGCACACAACTAGGACAAATGTCAGGTTCTCCCTGAGCAAGTCAAGGCCTGTGGGATCTGACTCAATCTACTTAGATTGGCAACAAAAAACAAAAACAAACTAATAAAACAGAAATCTTTTGTGTTAATAGCAATTGCCATGTATTCAACACCTACCATGTATGAAAGTGTTTCTATTCATCATCTCCCTCCTCCTCTCAGGAAGCTTTCAAGATAAGGTATCATCATCTCCATATAGTGGGCCTAGTGTCATTATTCCCAGCCCTAAACACCAGGCCTGGTACAAAGCGGGTATTCAATAAAAATTGGTGAATGATGAACAATAAGGAAATGAAGGCCTAGAGGTGAAATGACTTGGTTCTAAATTGTTAGAGCTGGAATTCAGATCCAGGGACTGCCTAATCCTTGTGCTGAATAATCTATTTTCTTTACTCTGTGAAGGAGAAGTCTTGGAAGGAATTTTAGGGGAATGAGAGGGCCCTGGAGAACAATGCCTTAGCACTGGAGGAAGAATTCATTCAGAAGCCGTCTTTTAAGGGGGGAGAGTGGATAAACTGAAACATTTTCTTGAACTCCCCCACCTTATTACACAGCCTGATGCTGAAATGAAGAAGTGGAATTAACAAGTGTCAGCGGGGACCTGTGAGTACACGGAGGAAGAATCACCCAATGGAGAAGTTCAGGGAGGACTAGAGGGTTATTTGACAGGCACCTAGATTAAGGCTCCTGGGGGTCAGAAGCCCCACCTTCACTCACTCTCAACAACAGAGACCAAGAGCATCAGGCATTTCTGGGCCAGAAAAAAAAGTGTCTGTTTTGACTTGGCAATAACATTCCTGAATTTCATGAAGTGTTTCCCAGCAGGCCCACTTGACCATCTCGCATACATCAGCCTTTACTCTTCCCACACTCCACTCCCAAAAGCAAGCAAGCAAGCTTAGCCCCTCAGCTGGCAGATGGGGACCAGGCTCAAGGGATTCAGAGCCAGCCAGGATCTCACCCCTGGGGTGTGGCGAAACCAGGGCCAGAGTCTATGTCTCCTTCTCCCCACCTTTTACCATAGATCATTTGGAAAACACAAAAAAGTACTGGGAAGAAAATAAATATCACCTGCAATTCCAACTAAGAAATCACTGCAGTTAATGTTTTGATGCATTTCCTTCCAGATTTGTTTCAACTTCTTTTACCGAAATGGGATCAGGCTATCCGTGCAAGCCTTCTGTGACTGTCTTTTCTCAAACTTTACTTCGTTTCATGGCTCTTGTCTTACTGCACGGAGAGCTGATTGCTGAATTCTATTTCTTCCTAGTATTCATCCCGGTGAATAAAAATATCAGCTCCGTGGTCCTACAAGCACTGGACAAGGACAACAATTCAGTGGGTTTCTGGCAAAACGCAAATGAGGTTTGCACCAACAGCGTCCTGTATCACGTGAAGAACTCCCAGAGTGCATTCCTCAGGACCAGCTGGCTGTCTCCTAATTCCACGAACATAACCACAGTCAAGCTACAGTAAGAACCTGTCCATATATGATTTACTACGACTTTTACAATTTCATATTGGGTTTACCCTGCTTTACATTGATTTTAGAGGACTGGAAATATAATCCAGATATAAGTGCAGAATTAAGTCATCTCAGTCTTTCCTGCCTCACCATGCTTTGTCCTGTTTTACCTATAGTTCATACACGCGCATACACACACCCCAGATGTGCTCAACATAAACATTTTAAAAATGGTCTAAAAGAAAACAAGAGCTGGACAGTAAAGAAAAATAAATAGACACAAATATACCTAAAAATAGATTTTATTCAGGACTACTGTAGTGGGAGAAAGGAGACCCATATAGAACCAGGCTCAATTCTGCATGGGCAAGTGGAAGTGTATAGCCAAGGAGCAGGATAGGGGGAGTCAATGGATAGAAAACTACTAAGGAAACATAAAAGGTTGGGGTAATCTGGCAAAACTGATCTAAGAGGGTTCTTGCTAAAGACAGGCCAAGGCCGATGAGCTATCACCTGGGAAATTCAATCAGATACTAAGGTGAGCAGACAATAGGGATCAGCTATCTTGTTAAACTGACTCAGTAGGGTTCCTGCTAAAACTTGATGTTATAAGAAAGTACAGAGACGGACCTGGGAGAAGGTTCTGGAGCCTGACTACAGTTGGGTCAAGCACAGAATCTTTGTCACTGGTCACTCTATTTCAATTTATCGATATTCAAACTGGAAAATCATGATTTAAAATACATTCATTTTTGGACACGGCTTGCTAACCAAGTGTGTTGACTTCCATAAAATGGGCTTCCTGGTGCTGCACTCAGATTCTGCAGTGAGGCCACCTGGGGGCTCACATCACACTCCAACAACCAACCTTCCTCCTGGCCAGGGACCTGTTAGCAGTTTGCTTTATGAACCAAATGACAGAAGGCCTCACAAGTCAGACTGTCATTTTGTACCGAGAGGGCTGTTGTGACCCTCAGGCCACTTCCACCAAGGCCCTGTGGACATGGTGATGAAGATGCTCTTCTGCTTGGCCCTGGGCCCAGCTTTGGAGGATTGTTAGTGCAGAGTGACATGCAGGGTTGACTCTGGGGGTGGGGGTGAGGGGTCCAGCCTCTCCTGCAGCAGCCTCTTAGAAGCCAGCCACAGCTAATTAGGGTGGTGCCTTTCCTTTCATCTCGCCTCATTAAAGCCTCCACTCCTCAAGCAACAGATCAAAGACAAACAGCCGGCTCATTGCCAATGACAGTGTGGTCTCCAGGCCCCTCCTCACTTGTGCCCCTCTATGAAGGCCTCTGTGCTTGCTTACAATGTACAAACACAGCCTTATCAGTAAAGCTGCTAAGGGGAGCAAAGCAGCATATATGATGGGGGACACAGAAAGTTGGGGCATCACTGTTCTGAGTGGAGCACAAAAGCAAGTGATGAGGTTCCTGCCCCTGGGACTTAATGAGATTGGGAGGTCTGGCCTATTCAGAAGTCATGGCCAGGTTAAATATAGCTGCCTTGAGAAAGGATTACTTAAACTCCCAGATCAAGTTAGGACTCCCGGTTCCTCCCTCTTGTAACTACCACTACTTCATCAGCACACTTACTGCACCTGTGATCAACCAAGTGGTTACTTGATCATTGTGCAAAGGCCACCAGGACAAGAACCATATCTGTCTTGCTCCTTGCTGTCCGTTCAGCACCAAGCACAGTGATTGGCATTAGGGCAGTCTCACTGACTGACTGTTGAAAGTCTGAACAAGAGACAGAGAATAATGAACCTACTGCTGGAAGAACAGGTCAAGCCGTATGGACCATTTAAGGGACATGAAACACCTACTACTATGTATCAGGCATTGTTGACAGAATTTGCCCCAAGGAGCTACCCCTCCAGCAGGGAGAGGGGCTCATATTAGGACCATGCAATAGAGGGAAATGTATTCTGATGGAGATGTGTCTCTGTTCATCATAGTAGGAAGAAACCACTTTGTAGAGGTTACTTTTGAATCTGTGTAGAAGTGACAAGGACAGATAGGACAGGTAGAAGTGTTGGCCTGAACAAAGAGTGGAGTGCATACCACCCTTTGGGGAGTTCGATGTGGTGAAGTTAGTGGGGTAGGGGGTGGACATGATCTTGTCTGGAGCAAGGTCATGGATGATCTTTAGTCAAGACTCTGTAGAGCAGACCAGTGTTGGAGAAAGAAGCACAAAAGGAATTAAGAAGTAGTGATCCCCTGGAAAGTAAGAAATTAAGAAGCTGTGATCCTCTAGAAGGCAGAAATGTGAGCTGAGCTTGTGAATACCACAGCTGTGGTCCTTACTGTTATCTCATTGATTTGCCCTCCACAGAGTCTTCACTGTCAATTTAGACAAAGTGGCTACATTATTTTCTGTGGAACTGAAAGACAGAGGTAAGTTCCCCTGCAGTCTACTTACATATCTGGCAATGAAATTAGCCTGCCTGGAAAATTACTTTAGGGGTGCCCTAGAAGAAAAGGCCTTCTAATCACACATTTCCCAGATATCAGTTGAGTATCCCAGCACCTATGTAAGATCGGCTCACCCCCTTATCCTATGTCCTGTAGGAAACAAAAGTCAGCTCCAAGATTTCTGCCAACTGGAGGCGGTCTTGTGTTCTCCTGATCGCTGTGACTCCCAATTCCTGCTTTTGGAGGAACCATTTTTGTTCAATACCACATAGACACTGATATAAAAGTCAGCACTTCCCTCGCTTTCCATGAAGAATTCTCCTCACACAAAGTCTTCATAACTATAGCAGACTTTAATGGAAGGGTTTAGGGGAGAAAAGGGGAGATTTACACCAAGAAGAATCAATAACACAGAAATACCAATGATTTTATCAGTATTCAGAGTCATCTCTGACCTCTGTTACTTCCCCTAGGAATTTCCACTGGCCTTTCACAGGCTATAATTCCCAACCTCAAGTCATCCAGTCTCATCAACTCTGGCCTGGCATTTTGTCAGATTAGCTTCCTTCCTCTAATGCCCACCCATCACCCAACAGAGGTCTATTGCCATTTTTTTTCTAGTGATGAGCACAACCACCACCCCCAAGCTCTCCAGCACCTCAACCTCGAAGATCTACAGCAACTCAACCTCCAAGATCTACAGCACCTCAACCTCCAAAATCTCCAGCACCTCAGCCTCCAAAATCTCCAGCACCTCAGCCTCCAATATCTCCAGCACCTCAGCCTCCAAGCTCCCCATCACCTCAGCCTCCAACATCTCCAGCACTTCTTCCCAGATCTCCACAACCAAGGCAATCACAACCCCAACTCCATTTACCAGCAGTTCAGCCAACAGAGCCTTCTTCAGCCCTATCACAGATGCCATCCACATTCTACTTGTCTTCCTCACCAGCAGACTCCTCTTCTAGAAGGAAACTAGGGAAACTGCTGCCCCTGCCTCCATTGCTCCTCCTACATCCACTGCCAAGCCTGTGCTCTAACATGTGCGTGAATGAAAGCTTCATGCAGTCACATCTGTAACTCAGGCCCCAAAAGGACACTTGAGGTCCTCAGTGGAGGTAGTCAATCCACTTGCCTGTGCACTTGGGCACGCAGATGTTCAGCTGGAACTTTCAGGACACAAATTAAGCTAAGCTACTTAGATCTGGTCTGGGTGTAACCTGTAATGCTGACTCTTGGTTTAGCAAGTTGGTAGTCAATCCAAACTTGTTTGTTGCCTAGTAATTCCTCTGCGCCCCTGAATCTCTGTGGGAAGAATCTTTCCTCACTTTCAAGATGATCTCAGATTTCTAACCAAACCCACTCAGGTTACAAGACGCTTCTGTGACTCATGTGACTCCACAGGGAAGGAAGGAGGAAAGAGGAAAAGCCCTAATTGCTACTGGCAACACTGGTAGTGTTTGAAGGACAAGGTAATAGGATTCGACCATTACTGAGCAGGCAATGATAGATTATGGATTAAGGTGTTATTTTCTATTTTATTATAAATAAACTACACTACTTCAAAGAATAATGAATTTGTTAAATACAATTATGTCTTTGAGGCGCATCCTGGTGGAGAGCTAACCGCCTCCAAGGGAGCAAGCCACATACCCTGCAGGGAAGGAGCCAGTGTGAACAATTAAATAAAAATTTGAAAATACAATGCTTCCTCCTCTCTCTTCCTGACTGCCTTCTCGCCTTCATTCCTGCCGGCACCTTTCCTTTAAAAAAAAAAAAAAAAAAAAGTATCTTTAAGAAACAATCACCTTAATTTAAAACATGGAAAATGTTAACTACTTTTTGTCAGTAACATGTATATTAAAAAAATTAATATTGTGTATGTTTTCAGGATCAGCTCTAAGGGTAAAATTGTCTCCATTTTCATTTTCCTCAACTGCAAACTGGTCATTTCCCCCCTAATGGTGATTTCCACTAAGAGAAATGGGCAAAGTATTTTTGATATTCATAATACAATGTAAAACCAAAAGAAAGCATGGTATTTTCAACAATAAGCTTGTGATAAGCAATAAAGTCTTCTTTTAATAATTATTAATAATTAGGCTCAATTCTAGGATGTCAATGCCCAATGACTGGCCCTCCCTAGGAATGGGTCCCTATCTTATTTTTTCTTGAGATTAGGCCACACTTTCCTATTGTGTACATTTTTATTTTTGTGTGTGGAAGGCTGGACACTTTGATGATCATAATGTGGTAAATCTATAGGTCATACTCCCCCTCTTTCCTGAAGCATGCGGCTGCTTATTCAAGGAAGCAACCATCTACGTGTTTGGTGACTTTTCAAAATAATTTTGCAAAGACTATCTTCCTATTGGCCTGTGGTGAACTGCAGTGGGCTGTGGTCTGGCTTCTTTCTGTTATTTCAGTGATCAGCCACTGGCTGACAAATTTCTTTAAAAGGTAAAAATTTAGCAGCCTCCTTCCCAAATAATGGCAAGGTTTCGATTAGGTTCTAGAGTTCTGGAAAAGTGAACTCTGTTTCACCAGCTCAATAGTTGTTTCAGTGGAGGGACTGATGCTTGGAGCCCTTACTCTGACATCTGACGAATGAGGTCGCTTAGCTACCACTATTTGTAACTGTCAGGCATGGTGCTAAGCACTTTGTATGATAGTGTTATTTAATCCTCCTCAGTTTACGAGATGTGGCTTTCTTACAAATGAGGACACTCTGACAGGGAAAGAAGTAATTTGCCGCAAAGTCCCTCCGTGACTAAGTAGGGAAGCGGGGTTTGGAAGCGTGTTCTCTATCATTCCAGTACCTGCACCCTTAACCAAGACACTCTCAGGCACCCTGAGCAGCTCCTGCAATAGCTGGAATCTTCCAGAACAGCAGGTGCCCTGGGTCCTATGTATCCCAGGAATCCTCTGTGCTTCTCTGTAGCTGCCTCCAAGATAAACAGCAGAGTCCTGACCCAACAAGCCAGGAGCAAGCTCTGTGTGTGTGTGTGTGTGTGTGTGTGTGTGTGTGTGTGTGTGTGTGTGTTTCATGGCTGAACCTGGCCCCCAACTTGGGCTCAGTGTGGAAGGTGTGACAAAAATTGGAGTCCCAGCAAAGATATCTCTGAAGCCAGAAAACTTCTATACTCACATCAGGGTGGCTGAATTCAAACAAACAGTATGGGGGCTGAGTGGAGAAAGGAGACCTGGTAAGTTCCAAATCTGCACCAAACCTTAAAGAAGCCACTGAAAATTCCTCCACTCTGTTTTCCATGTTAGATAAAGGACGGACCCAGGTGTCTTGATTCCCTTCCAGGTCTCAGTTTCAAGTTCTCTGTCACACCCAGACCTGGTTTTAAAGGTCTAATCAGGATGGGTAAGTAGATTCTTTATGCCTCGTCTGAGTGGTTGACAGATGCAAGTGCTGTTGAGGGTTCTGAAGCAAAATCCAGGCTCAGAAATGGCATCATATTCAACAAAGGCTTGGGAGGCAGGAAGGGAAGCAATACAGAATGCAGGTATTTGCCATCCTTGCCTACCTCGAGTGGGTCCGGGAAGGGGCAAGCAGTGCAAGTGGCAGGATAAGAGGAAAAGGCTAAAGAAGTATGCACACTCTGAGTGTCAGGAAACAGGCTGCATTTCGGTCGCAGAAAGAAGAATGGAAGACAGGTGGCCTGTGACCACCCCCACCCTCACTCACACCATCTTCTCTTTCCACATTTGTGTTTTCCTGTGGACGGTGTCGCATTCTATAAACTCAGTGCTTTCCTATTATGCGTTAGAAACAGCAATTGCCCAGCCATTGAAAGGAAGTGGCGACTTATTCTGAGCTAGTAGTCGGAAAGAAAACTGATGTCCTGGAACCCCTTGTGTCAAAGATCACCATATCCCAGAAAGAACCCCAAACCTGGTCCGCTACCCAACTCTCTATCAATCATTCAGAGCAGAAGAAAGATTCAGAACAGGAGAAAATTTAAGACAGTATCCTACTGCCTACCAAACACCACATTACTGTTTTAGGGTAACTGTCATATTCAGTTAAGTAAAACTTTGTTTCATCAGAGAGGTTGTCTGGCAGTTGCATAAACTCTGAAGCTAGATTGCCTGGCTTCGATTTCATTTGATTTTGTCCCATATTAGTTCTAAGACTAGTACAAGTTATTAACTTCATATGCCTCAGTTTCTTCATCTGTGAAACAGAACAAAAAAACAGCAGCTCCCACACAGACTGCTGTGAGGATTACATGAGCTAATATATACAAAACCTAGAACAGTGCCTGGAGCAAAGAACCATGTCATTATTTCATGCCTGGAAGGTAGCGTAGATGATTCACAGATGTAGAAGAGCCAAGAATTATAACAAAATAATATGTGCAGGTAAAATGGTGCCTATGACAGGACTAAGATAGCCAGTTTGGAATTGCTATGAAAACTGGATAATGTCTGACTTTTCAAATCTTCTCCCTCCAGCCCCACCTTTACCAGCGTCCTTTAAACTTCTGGTAAAGTCTCTTAGCTTTCTGGCTCAGCTCTAGGCTCTCCTCTAGCAGAAAATTAAATAATGAGCAAAGGGGTTAAGTTATTCTATATAATAAGGAATTGATTCTATATAATATATATTCTACATATATTATATATAATAAGGAGGGGAGGGGGAAAGAAAAGCAAGGTGCGGGATTTGAGATAAAAAAGCTTCTGAACCTCTGTGGACAGTGTGGAACGCCTAGAGGATTTCTCAGGCTCTACTCTCAACTCCAAACTGGTTATCAGACTATGTTCTTCAAGAGATACTAGTGAAAAGGTGAATTATTTTGCTCTGATTGCTGGAAAGCATTCCCTGGCATGTGGCTTAGCAATGGAACTGGGACGGATGGACCACCCCCACCCAGCTTCTGTATGAATCACAGTCATATAAATAGAATGAAGTTAAATCTATACATGAGTGAGAAATAATTTAATATGTTAAAACAGCTATACATGTATCTATGCATACACGTATCACTTCTACATAAAAATAACTTCAGATGCAGATGCTTGAGTCTAACAAGCTCAAAATGCCTGTGGATAAAATAACAAAATACATAGAGAAAGCACATTAGGGGAACTTGAGAAAATTTCTGAGATCATTAGTTTGACTTAGGTTCAAATCCCAGCTCTTTCATTTACTGAGTGACTTTCACCACAATTCTGAATCTCTTTAAACCAGATTCCTTGTCACTGAACCTAAACTGATGTAAAGAACCACGGGGACTGAGACACCTGGTGGGATGTTCATTCACAACGAGTCAAAGAACGCCAAAAAACTAAAGTTAGCTAAAGACAAAGACAGTGACACAATCTCAAATGAGAATAGAATATGTTTTACACCCTACAACCTAGTTAAGTTGGTGTTTTTCTTTTCTAATCACCATTTTCTCCTCAGAAATGGAGACTTGACTTCTCCCTTCTGGAAATTATTGAGGGTTATTATGGCAACAACTCAGGCCCTTGTTTGCTGAAAAATACACATTGTCTGACTGTTGCCACAGATCTGTTCAGGTCTCCCTTCCACAGGGAATGTGTTTTCAGGAGTCAAACAGATGGAATGATAAGAAACATTCTTTGAAAGATCAGCTGAGGCCCTGTCTTCCAGGGAAACCAGCTTTCCACAGATTGGGACAATAACCACCCACCAATCTTTATTGTGGTTTAATGGGAATAGCTGTCAGTGCACCACTGAATCAGGGCTGCTAACAAAGGATGATTCTATCATGAGGACAGCCATCTACAAGAGACCAATTCTGAGTTCTAGCTCACGTTTACTTAAGGTAGTAGAAGAGACCTAACACAAATTTTACCCACAAATGAAAATAGAAAACTCTAGGAAAATAAAGTTATTTACACAAACAGGTTTGGAGGACTGCATGGGAGATTTTATTTTATGTAGTTTCTCTAAGCTGAAGCACATTGGAGTAAGACCCATCTGAAGTATGCTGGAAAAGTTTGGTTTTAAGTCTTTACCCAACCAGGTTCAACCAGTTCTTCGGAGATGGTAGGTGGCAGATACTTGGGTTCATTCGATGACTAATCATTCAGCACCTGCTGTGTGGCAGATACTGTGCTAGGTCCTGGGAAAACAGTGAGACGGACTGGGCCCACACAAAGCTGAGATTCTCACAGTGGGGCCAGGCAATGCACTGATAACAAATAAATAAGACAAAAGAAAGCATACATAAAATGTCAAAAGTTTAAGAAAAGGGGAGTGCCTAAGCATGATATTAGAAAATAACAGAGGAATTCTACCTATACAAGGTAATGAAGAAAGGCTTCTTTGAAGGGGTGACATTTAATCTGGATCTGAAGAATGATTAGGTTTTATGAAGGGCATGGAGGAAGGGGTAGGGACAGTATTCCCGGCAGGTCAGACAATGCAGAGGCAGGGGTGAAATGGATGTGCCAACGAAACAGAACAGACTGAAGGGGTTGAGGCTGGGAAGCTGGCAGCGGCTGGTTCAGATGGGGCTGGTAGGCTAGTGTGAGGAGTTTCAATTATAGTTTAGAAGCAAGAGGGATCTTTCAAGGGGTAACATGGGGCAGCAGTACCAACAGCAATGTATGAGAACTAGAATGGAAGCAGGAGCCCAGCTAGGAGCTCATGTCAGTAGTCCAGGCAAGAAAGCGTGATGGTTTGGACTAGGGTGGTGACAGGAGAAATGGAGAGACAGACAAAATCATTACATGTTTTAGCGGTCGATTTGTCTGACAGATTAGAAGCAAGAGGGTGGGAATCAAAGCCAATGCTCAGATTTCTCACCTGAAAAAATGAACGGGTGGTTTTGGCATTTTCAGGGAAGATTGGTGGAAGAGTAAATTCTGGAATGAAATCAGAGATTCACTTTTGGAAACGTTAAGTCTGAGATGTCCGTGAGATGTCCAACTACCCATCTTTGCTTCTGTGGGCAAATAAAAGTTTAAAAGGTCCAAGACAACACTAGCCCTTCTATTTCTTCAGGTTGTCTCCAGCCACAGTGCTCGTATTTGCTGTATTTGTAAAAAGCTTAGAGGGTTTGAAAACTTAGTTCATACTTACCATCACACAAAACAGTATTTTCACTAAGGCATAATCCAGTTGAATGGCAGGGAACATGGACTTAAGTCTCAAGGACTTGCTTTAGTGAGTATCTACAAGAGTACAAGCCTGGGGGCAAAGGAGCCAACCCATCACCAAAAGGAAAGACAAAAAAAAGAGAAGAGAATTTTATTTTTAAATAAAAAACCACATGAATAAAAAAGAAATGTCATTTCTAGGAAAAAATATCTTTAGTTACTCACTGGGGCTTTTCGCCCCGGCCCGGGGTCACACACCCAGGTTTTTGGACTGTACAGAGTTGGTACACCAGTGTCCCACTGCCTGAAACACAGAGACGCGCCCATGTCCCATGGTGTCATTATTTTAGGCAACAACAGGCACGAAAATAACCAGCGTTCTAATACTTTTTTTTAATGATTAATACTCCTGTTCAACAGTGACAGAATATCAGCGGGAGTGCGAGGGTGGATTCTGAAGGAAGCAAACTAACCAATGCCCCACCTGAACGCACAATTGCTGTGTTGAAACCTCCCTTGTGAGAACCACCCTCTCCATTCTTGTGGTGGCGGCCTCTCTCAGAAGCTATGTGGAAATAGTGTGTATCTGGGATACTTTCCAAACGTGCTTTGCAACAGCATCTTCCTATAATGTTAAATTGTGTGAAACTTACACAATGATTTCTCTATGTGCTAGGGAGGCTAGAAACATCCCAGACCTAACAAAAACAAAATGAGCACAATCTGTTTCTCATCTTTACAGTAATTCCCTTTTTAGGAGGAATATATAAGTTTGGAGTTTAAAAAACGAGACGCTTACCATAGCTATAGCCCATTAATTCCCTTTTTAGGAGGAATATATAAGTTTGGAGTTTAAAAAACGAGACGCTTACCATAGCTATAGCCTAGTAGTGACCACATGGACACAAGTAACCATATAATTCTGGCCACCTATGTACCCCATTGGTGGTGACTTTATTAAGGACAGTGTAAGCGATAGCTGTCCTATTCATTCTTTTATTAACCTCTGACCGTAAAGTAGGTTTACATTTCAGGAGTCATACTCTAAAGATCTTTATATTTGTCTATCAGAAATCCCACTATTCTCAGGGGGAACAACCACTGCTACTCCAACCTTTCATTCTTGCAAACTGAAATGTGCTTTATTGCCCTCGGGTCAAAAACGGGAGATACACATCTCTGCCTGTCTCTACCTCTCCAGCTTCCAGTCTCCTGCATTCTGCATGTCTCACTCTACACACTAGAAGTGCACATGCGATCCCCCCAGCCTTGGGTGAGGATGGCTCTAGAGACTTACTTCTAAGGAACAAAACACAAAAAACAAGGATGAGGTCACAGGACTGAAATTTCCCCCTTGCTGGTGTGTGGTCCCCACCCCCGTCTCTGTCCCTGGCACTCTCTCTTGCCCTCTCACCTGCTCAGTCTGATGAAACAAGCTGCCATGTGGTAAGAAGCCTCCATGGCAAGGAAAGGAGGAAGTAAGGCCTCAGCCCAACAACCTGTGAGAAATTGAGTCCTGCCAACAACCCCACGAGAAGCGGGGAAGCAGACCCTTCCTGGTCAAGCCTTGAGAGGACGAAAGGACTAAGGAGTGACCTCGAGCCAGAGCCCCCACAGAAGACTTCTTTCAGAATAAAATTGTGAGATAACCAATGTGAACAACTAAGCAAAAATAAAATAAAAAGCTAAAAAAAAAAAGAAAAAAAAATACGAGGTAATACAATGTGTGTTCTTGTTTTTTAAAGAAAGGAAAAGAGAGGGGGGAAGAAGGAAAAAGCATTTAAGGCTTTAAAAAGGAGGAGGAAGCACCTTCCTTTTCCACCAGTCCCAGTCACGAACCCAGGTACCTACCTGGGTTCCACATGATTCACAGACCAGTGTCTTAGCTGCCTAAGTCACAAGGTGGACCCAAATGTTTTTTTTGTTTTCATGTTTTTTTAAAGGAAAGGTGCAGGCAGGAATGAAGGTGAGTAGGCAAGCAGGCAGGAAGGGAGAGGAGGAAGAAGCATTTCATTTAGTAGTTCACACTGGTGGTTACGTGCCTCAGACTTGGGGGTGTGTGGCTTGGGTTCTTTCCTAGGCGCCTGATTAACCAATGCTCCACCAGGGCACAGAAAATGTGTGTTGTTTTAAGTCACTAAGTTGGGAGGTAATTTGTTATGCAGCAATAGAAATGAATATACTCACCCTGAAGGGTGGCTGTCAAGATAAAAAGAAGTGATGCAAAACATAATGAGTCACATATTCAACACAGTAGCCACTGCACCTTGCTAGCTTGACTCTCCTTCCCCTATTGTTCTTTCCACAGCCACTACCGTGCTCCAGGGACCCACGCCCTCACATCCAGGTCCCTGCAATACAGCTGGTTTCCTTGCTTCCCTTTGTCTGGTTGGTCGTCTTCCACCAAAGTAAACAGAACTTCGGCACACCCTGGTGGCTTAGCAGTTAAGCCCTCTGACGCAGTCCACATACATCCCAAAGACCAGGGTTCAAGACCTGGAGCCGGGGGCGGGGGGGAAGTGCTGGGGTGGACAGCCAAGGTGACCATTTCCTCCTCTTTCTGCCTGCCTGCATCTTTTCCTTTAAAAAAAAATAAAACTTCACACTTCCGGCCAAGACGGTGACCTGGTAGAAACGAGACTCATGTCCTCTCCACAGACAACTAGAAATTCAACTATTTTCCAGGGAAAAACAAAACAAAACAAAACAACACACCAAGGAAAAGCAGGCGCAGCACTGTAGAGATCAGAAGCAATCGCAACAACAAAGGGTAGGCGAAACCGTCCAGGTTCAGAGCTACACACAAGGCTCCCTCTTAGGATTCTGGCCTCCGCGGAGGCGGTGGAACTGTGGGAGGAACTAGCCCTCCCAGAAATCAGAAAAGCAGTGGAGAGACCTCTCAACGGGACCGGACACGTTGCTGCGGAGAGGGTCTAGGCGCCAGGAGGTAGAGGCACCAGTGCTCCGGTTGTTTGAACAGGAGACCCGGTGAGAAATTCACACTGGGCAGCGCCATAACCAGAAGTTAGCCAGGGGATGGAAGCGCAGGACCCACTGACCAGAAATCCCTCCCTCAAGCTTAAAGGGAGAAGAGAATCTCCCAGAGACCTTCAGTGCTACCTATCGGTGCCACCTTGTGGGTGTATGTGAAACTGCAGCCAAATTGCCAATTGTGTGTCAACAGCAATGCGATCGTTGCTGTTGGGAGCTGGGAAGCTGGAGGAAGGCTCTGCATCCCCCACACAAACTCCAACCCCACAGACTGAACCATCAGGCAACAACGGAGGGGCTACATAATAACGTCAACAAATCCAACCAATGTAACGCCATAAAACTCAAGAAATCCCAGCATCCTAACCAAGATCCGGACTTACTCAGCGCAAGTCAGTAGCCTACACAAGGCCATCACTGCAGAGAAACCTAATCCACAGAAACAAACAAAATGCCAAAAAGAGCCAAGACACACAGAAATATACATGAAATAATGGATACAATCCAAAACCCAGGGGAAAAATTTTAGGGCAACAGTGATAAACATACTCATGGAAATCAAGAAAACAATGGAGGAAGAAAAAAAGAACAACAAAAAAGAGAGAAGAAATGAAGGAGCTCGAAACATGTCAAAGAAATAAAGAACAAAATAGCTGACCTGAAGAATTCAAGAGGGACTCAAAAATAAGATGAAGTTTCCAATATAATCAGGAAGCTAAAAGATACGGCAGAGAAATGCGCTCAAGCAAACCAACAGAGATATAAGAATGCAAAGAAATGATGACAGCATTCCAGACTTATGGGATAATATAAAAAAAAAAAAAAAAATTCTCATTATAGGGGGCCCAGAAGGAGAAGAGAGAGAAAAAGGGACAGAAACTGAATCTGAAGAAATAATAGCTGAGAATTTCCCTAACCTGAAGATTGAAGCAAGCCTCCAAACCCAGGAAGCTCAAAGAGTCCCTAATAAAGGAAATCGAAGCAGACCTACACCAAGATACATTGTCATTAACATGTCAAAAATACAAGATAAAGAAAAAAAAATCTTAAAAGAATCCAGAGAAAAATGAGTCACATACAAAGTCGTCCCCATAAGATTGTCAGCGGAATTCTCAACTGAAACTCTACAGGCCAGGAGGGAATGTCATAATATATTCAAAGTGCCAAAAGAAAAGGGTTTTCAACCAAGGATACTATATCCTGTGAGATTATCATTCAGAACCGAAGGAATGATAAAAAGCTTTTCCAATAAGCAAAAACTAAAGGAATTTATCACCACAAAACTTCAAAAACTACTAAAAGATGTTCCAAAAGTGTAAAGATACCCCACTTAAACACAGATCTACTGGACCTATTCATCAATGATCATTAGAGATATTGGTGTGTGATTTTCTTTCTCGGTGACATCTTTGTCAGCTTTTGGTATCAACGGAATGTTGCCTCATGGAGAGTGCTTAGGAGTATTCCCTTTTCTTCAATATTTTGGAAGAGTTTGAGTGGAATAGGTACTAATTCTTCTCTAAGTTTTGGTGAAACTCACTGGAAGAGCTTTCTGGTCCTGGGCTTTTACTTTTAGGAAGGCTTTTATTTCCTCTTTAATTTCTTTGCTTGTGATTGTTCTGTGGGACCTACTGAAGAACCTGGAATATATGATCTTATTTAAGACAAGCCTATGATGCACACTTTATTATCCCCACTGATGAGGGGTGAGAAAAGCGAAGCTAAGAAATCTGCCTAAGTTTATATAGCATACAAGTGTTAAGGTTCAAATCTATCTTTTATACCCAGATCCTGTGTGTTTAATATTTTATCCTGTTTAGTTCTATTGTTATTGTTTCATTTGGAAAGATAATGATATCCAAAATTTTTTTACATTTTACTTTCATCATGCTGTTTTCTTCTTGTAGGCTACCTTATTCTTGATAATTCCAGTTTTTAACTTTTCTAAACTAAGGAACTGTGATTCAACCTTACATTATGAATTTTAGTACATTCTTCTATATTCATTTTAAAGTTTAATTGTTTTTGGAAATATCTAATATATCGTATTCTCCTGAGTTTATTTTGAAATATGTACTTACTGTGATAAATTATGTTCTTTTCTTGGCCTGAAAAAAAATCAAAAATTTTTAAAAATAAGGAGCGGTAAAAAAAACTAGAAATCTGATGGTGGGTGTGGCGTGAAATGCACACAGACTGAGGTCTGAATTCAGTATCTTAAAAAGCGCAGAGCAATGTGAAATAATAAATATATATAATATGTAATATGTAAATATATGCATAATGATAATATAATGGATATCCATGCATCCACCATATTGTTCAATTTTACCTGTTCTGAAATGTAAGTTTTAAGAAAGTATATAAATTTAAAAAAATAAATAAACAAACCTTCAACAGATTCCTATTCCTTAAAGGATATAAACCAAATTGATATTCAAGGCCCTCCAAGCTGTCCCCAGGCTGTTTTCCAAGCTAATGTCCCATTACAATCCCACACCTCATTACTACTCCATTAAGAATAATCTATCACACTCCCCAATATACTCTGTACATGTCCCCCACCCCGTAACCTCACTATTGCAGTACTACCCTTTCAGTGTTTATTCTCTCCTACATTTTTTGTATTTTCTCCTGCATTTCAAACCATCACCCTCCCTACCCAATCACTTTAAATGCCACTTAGCACTTACTCTTCCACTACAATTTTCCAAACCTAATCACCACCCCTTTTCCCTTCTCTAGATGTTTGTTTGGTATTTAAAATCACTGAGAATTGGGATCTGAAGCCAGGCAGAAGTAACTTCAGAAGCATCTAGTCCAAGCCCTCTGGGTAAGGAAACTGAGAAGAAGTGACACAAATAAAGGATAAAAGCACTAGAACTCAAGCCTCAAAACTTTCGGGTTACTTAATTCTAAAAATATTTACCAAGTGTCCACTAAGTATAAGGCACTATTATTAGACTTCAACAGTTTCTACCAATATGCTGTTTGTTGATATTTAGTCAACAAAAAAAATGATTGAGTACTATTTACCAAATACTATGCTTAGAATAAAGACTTTGCTCACAATTAAAGGTAGTGAAAAAAACAAACAGTAAAATTACAAGTGTCCTGTGGCTCAGGCCGCTGAAACACTGGTGTGCAAATCACGTAAAGTTCAAGGACCCAGATTTAAGACTTGAGACTGAGCTGAAAAATCAAAATAAACAACCAAATAAACAAAGACACTTTTCCACCTTGTCCTCCCTTTGTGACTCAGGAAGCTAAGGCACAGATTATGAAAAGTCATGGACCCAGGTTTGAGATCCAGGACTGGAGATGGAGAAAAAAACAACAATATAACTTAATCAGGTCTCTGATAGCAGATTTTAGGGAAACTTAGAAAAAAATACCTATATACTATCTTTGGTACTTCTAATCATTCATTTATCTACTCACTCATTCACTCAATACATAGACAGACAGATAGATAGACAGACAGACAGATAGATAAAATTGTCACTTTCCCAAAGATTAGAAATTGGAAAAAAAATTGTTCTGAAATTATTCATGAATAACAAACACCTGGAGTGTTATGTTACTATGAAAAATAATGTTTTTCTATTATGATATCAGATCTGTAAAATTTGGCCTTTAAAAAAAAAAAATCTTGAAATACACATTCTTCTTTTTTTTTTTTTTAGAGTCTGTGGTCGGGAGTCAGACAAACTGAGTGTCAAACATACAGTTTGCAATTTATTTCCTAAGTGATCTTAAGCAAGTAGCTTGAAGTCACTCAATTTTAATTTTCTCACTTGTAAATGAAAATATCCACTTTGCATGGTATTTGTGGGAATTAATACACAAAGTACCTTAATAAATTATAGCTACCCTGCCTTTCAAGTAATCAATACAAAATATACATGAATAAGTACCATAAAAATTGTTTATATAATTGAGCATTGCACTACCATCAAAACGTACAACAAAATTCCTGCAATTACTAAATCCCCAAAATAAAAGTATACTTTTAAAAATTGTTTGTAGTTTATTAATGCCTGTTCAAGTGTTTTATTATTTTCAGGTGGCAACACTCTGAGAATCCATTGTGTACCAGATGCCATGTGAAAAGAAAACTAAAACCCCATATTTAAGTTTAGAACACAAATGAGAACAGTTCTTTGCACAAAGCAAGCAGATACACTCCTGCGGGTTAGTCATGAGGAAAAGATACTGGAGACCAATGTTAAGAATGCAGGTCCACTTTAGCAGGAAAATTCAATGATCAGAAAAAAATGGGATCCATTAGGAAAACATGGATACAAGAGATACTTTATAGAGTAATAGATCCTTTTCATGTTGACTATTTTAACAAAGGTGTGTGTGTGTGTGTGTGTGTGTGTGTGTGTGTGTATGTGATTATTCTTCAGCCTTCTGAGTTAAAATTTTCAGATGATCATAAAGTCTAGAAACATCAACAACTATACATAAGAAGCAGTTTACCGCTATTCCATGATACATGCAACGAGGTGCCTCTCACTAGCAATACATAGCTCAATCAGCTGTGCAAAACGGCAATGAACAATGCGCACTAAAGCAGCATTTCCATCAATCCTTCTGCATCATTTACAATGCAGTGCCTTGGGTGCTGAGTGTACCTAACTGTCACTGAACAACTGTGTCTTCGGTGTACCTGAAAAGAAGTCGTCAAGGGAGCTCAATTATTAAGAAATATATGTCGTCTGTTTCCAGACTTTATGGTCACCTGCATTTTATGTTTTATAAGATTCAACCACAGCAAAGCCTTATAAACATTTTTGCCATGTATATTATATTGAGAAAAAATGAATGCCAAAAATGAGATAATAAAAAAACCAACAAAAATACATTTCTTTTGCTTTCAAATAATTCCATTCCAAAACCTCATGCTGAAAATGAAGTGATTTTTAATTGACAACTATAAGACTGTCTAAATGATAATCAGGATACATTCTTGTTTTTCAAATACATCTGAATTTAAAACAGGTCTTCCTCAAAATGATTTCAGTAAATCAGGCTCTCCAGAACACAATGTGGGGGAGCAACACACAAGTGAGGCCCTCTCATTGTCCAAGGAGGTAAAGATAGCTTTCACATTGGGAAAGCAATTAAGTCTTTCTATAATATTGACCCTAAGGAGCTATTCTCCTTTATAGACTACAATATTATTGTCAGTTTCATATACTTTTACTTTGTAAAGAACTCCCACGGGAAGACATTTCTGGAGGTTCTCCCAGATATATACAGCTACATTTTCTGTCGTGCTGTAGAAAAAAAAAAAAGGAAAGAAGAGAAAAACAAATAAACTAAACTTCATGTGTAATTTTATAGATAACGAAATCCTAGCTTTAGAAGATATCATCAAACAAAAACTTTAGAAATCACAGAGCATTACATAAAATGTAAAAATCAATTTTCTTTCTAGATCATACTCACCTAACAACACCTGCAAAGTATGGTACATCTAGATCCAGATTTTTATGATCAAGAGGCCTCATAATTGCTTCCTGTAGGTTAAAAAAAATGAGGAAACATCACTGATTTCATTTATAACTCAAATTCCGAAGTGTTCCACACCAGCTTCCAAACATTATTTTATCCACTATCTTAGTGGTTATCTTAGCCACTAACTCCATGCCTGTATTATATCTGTAACTTACAAAGCAATCTCTGAAAGCTCAAATCATAAAATA
Source organism: Solenodon paradoxus (assembly GCA_004363575.1). Lineage (NCBI taxonomy): Eukaryota > Metazoa > Chordata > Mammalia > Eulipotyphla > Solenodontidae > Solenodon > Solenodon paradoxus. The sequence continues at coordinate 543,732 of RJWH01000728.1, read as the reverse complement.
AAGTAAGGCCTAGATCTCATTACTGAATGTGAAAAGGCACGAAACAAAAAAGGAGAAAAGAATTCACAGGAACATTCTCGTAACAAACCCCTGTGATTCAGGATTCGATTTAACACTGACTGAATTCAATCTAAAAAGTCACCAGAAATGCTATTGGTAACAGTCTCAGCTTCAGAATAATGTCATTAGGACAAAGATCCAGTGAGTACTCCATTTTATAAAGTATACGGAACTGAAATTATGAAAGAAGTTCTAAATTTCTGCTATGAGGCGGAAGTTAAGAATAAGCTTGAGGCACACCCTGGGACTCAGAAATTAAGTCTGCATCTCTGGTGTAGTCCAGGTAAAGCCTAAGGACCAGAGTTCGGAAGGGAAGTGGGTGCAGAGACCCAACCAGCATGAACAACTAAATAAATAAATGCTTACTCCTCTCCCTTCCTTCCTGCGTGCCTACTTGCCTTCATTCCTGTCTGCTTTCTTCCTCTTTAAAAAAAAAAAAAAGAGCTTAAACTCTTAGAAGAAAAAAATATAGGCCATGCTTTCATGACTCAGGTGGCTGAGACAATGACATGTGGAGCACATACATCCTAGGGATCCCAGGTTGCAGACCCAGGACTGGGGTGAAAACTGAAAATGAACAAAATAAAGATATTTTGGTGTACCTGGTAGCTCAGGTATTAAGCTCATGCCTGGGGTGCAGTCCAGAACCCAGGTTCATGACCCATGACCAGGGGGAACAACTGAAAATGAACAACTAAATAAGATGCTTCTTCCTCCTTTCTTTTCCTTCCTGCCTGCCTTCACTGCCTACCTTCTTCCTAAAAAAAAAATAAGGATGTTTCTTCCTCCTCTTCCTTCCTTCCTCTCTTCACAAAAAAAAAAAAAAAAAAGCAAAGACTATTACACTTCCTTAATGTTTATAAATATTAACATATGTTCTTCCTCGTCATTGCCAAGAACTGCAACCGACTTTTTCTAAGTTTTTACTTTCAGCTATTGTGCAAGATCTATTTGTGAAACCATTTAACTTTTATTTGGTATGGTTCCAAGGCGGGTACATGAATAAGAGCAACAGCGATCATTTTCTTTCAGCAAAATCAAAACTCCACATCAAAAGAGTAGGCCCTAAACCCAACAGCCTTCAAAGCAGATCACATGAAGGTTTGTTCCACATAGATTATCAATTAAATAAATATTTTTATCTTCAATCCAGTTCAGGTCCACCCTTCCCACTGAGGCCTCTTCTCCAGGGCTCTATATGTCTTGACCCTGTATGTCACAAGAAGTCATTTGGACGATGGCTGTGGGGAAAAACACAGAGGCTTTCTTCTGCATAATCTGTCATATGCTTGCTTAGGATGTCTCATATTTCTCAGGTTGTCATGTATTATATAGCACTTCGTATTTACAGATTTTGTATTGCCAGTAAATGCAAGAACTTCGTTTTTATAGCTTTCTTAAAGTACTCTGAAGTACATGCTGCTGGTTCACTCGTACTTATTTAACCCATACGAATTACACTTAAACTCCTAGAGAAAGTAATGAGGGTATTCTGTGTAAGGGTTGTGTCTTATTCATTTCTGTATTCTTCATCCTTATCTCAAAGACTAATGCTGGTTCACCTTGATAGAGTAGTGGTTTGGTTAGCTGCCTTCAGCCAGCGCAGTCCACATACATCCCAAGATTCTAGATTCACATCCCTGAGGCATGGGGAACAACCAAGACATACAACTAAATAAAATAAATAAAAGTGCTTCTTCCTCCTCTCTCTCTTCCTGCCTACTTGCCTTGGCTAACCTTCATGTGACTTTTCTAAAAAAAAAAAAAAAAAGACTAATGCAAAATAGGCCAACTTGTTGGATATATGAATGATAATATGAAAGATGTAATGATTATTAATAACAGCATTTTTATGAAACAAATGTCAAACTTTAGAACAAAAGCATCTGCCAGGAGCAGAGCTGAAGTAAACTAAACAAACAGATGAAATGGTGGCATAATAAAAGCTAAGCTAGGGAGAAATCTACTTTCAACTCTATGTAAGGGCTAATGACCATGAGACTTCGAAAGTTAGCTGTGTATCTCAGTCATAATTTAAGGAATGAAGAATTTAGCTAAATCTCTAAATCTTTTACCATGCTATATATAATTCTGTAAATGATACAAGCAGTAATCCCTTTCTTCAACACCTTCTTTTCTGTTTTGCTCCTAGGATGAAGAGTTCACGTGAGTTTATAATAATGCTAGGGTGAATAAGTCTAGTTAATAGTGGCACACCCTGGTGGTCTAAGGGTTGTGTCCACAGCCTCTGGCAGACACAGTCCACAAATATCCCAAGGACCCAGGTTCGTGTCTCAGGGCCAGAGGAAACAACCAGGATGAACAACTAAATAAAATAAAAATGCCTCCTCCTCTCTCTTCCTGCCTGCCTACTTGCCTTCAATCCTGCCTGCACCTTTCTTTGAAAAAAAAAGACAAGATAGTGTTAAAATCTGTGATCAAAGGTGTAAAAAGAAACTCAGAGAAGGAAAAGAGAGCATCATGGAAAAAGCTGTCTTGAAAAAGGGTAGACTTTGTTCAGTGGGACTCAGAATACGTCAGTAAGGGATACAAGTTGTGCGTGCCATTTATACCCTTACTCCCATCACTCAATACACCCAGGGCCATTCCCAGTAAGTCACCCAACACCTTTCCAAGAACATGAGAGTAGTTCCTCGAACTGCTCCCCCAACTGCCACACCCCGTTCCACTCATTAGGTAACAGAACATCTGGAGATACTTGGTTGGGGAAGTGAAAAAGGGAGACACCAAACATTATGCTTAGAGGACAGCACATAAGGGGCACTCAACGTACCTCCATATACTCTTTGAGGTCAGTCAAATTCATAACCATTCCTGTAACAGGATCAATCTAAAGAATAAACAAAGGTCAACATTACTAAAATATGCTCTTCGTATTCAAACCTTTGGCAAAGTATGAAAGACTGCACAATGTGCAGAAATTGTGCCCATATCTGCCTTTATCCCCAAGATGGCCAGTGATCTCAGAATGAAATCCCGCCCCAGGCATCCTTTTCCACCTGTCAACTTAGAGCACATTGAAGATGTACTTTGGGAGAAGAGAGGCCAGGAATGGCTGCAGTGCACCAAACACAGACAACAATGAAGCAAGACTGATTTGAACAGAATTTCCCACCACAGAAAATATCACATTGGTTGAAAGAGGGCCCAGCAATGGCGCAAATGACACATATTTTTTAGCACATACCTCTCCCCGTACTGTCACCACAACTATGGGAAAGAAAACAATATAGAAAAAAAAAAAAGAAAAAAAGAAACAAAACATGATTTTCAACAGATTAACATACAAGTACAAGTTAGCAACATAAATTATTAGTTCTCTGTGCCCCACAAAGCAATACTAACATTTTACCCATAATGTCAGTTCTTTTTGTTATGATCTTTTTATCAACCAAAGCAAGATAAATTTTGATTAAGCAGAGGAGCTTAGCCAAGACCAAAAAAAATGTGTCAATTCTGCTTATAGTGCTGACTAACTAGGTAGTTATTTCTGCTAGGACAGAGATGCTACTCCATCATTGCCTGTAAAAGTAGAAACTGCACAGTAAGGTGCCCAGCCACACACTGAGCTGGTCCCATTCTGAGCAGTACTTTTCTGAGCACGAGAAACTATTACTACATGGGAAACTCTTATTCCTTTACACACATGTACAGACACAGTTACCAGCATTGCTCTGTAAATTAACAAGTGCTATATGAAGTATTTGATAATCCTGATGATGCTTTATAAATAACTTCTATATTTTTTCAGCTCTGTACAAACACCATTAGGTATTATGGGATAAGCAAGTAAACTGAAGAGAATTATCACAGATCAAAGAGTAACAAAACTAGAAATCCCAATCTTCTGAAGCCCTTTCTGGTCTATTTCACTCTACCAACCATATACTGGGATAGTCTATGCATCTCATACATAGCTATTCTTTGTGGCCTCAGCTGTATCTCAAAGAATCAGGTCTCTTGTTTTTATGCAAATTACTTTCTTAGAACACTGCTTGCAAAGTTTTTGACCCCATCTATTTTTCTGCCATAGAGCATATTCCTAAGCAATATTTTCCTTTAGTCGTCATTACTTATTTACACAAAAAGTGAAGTCTAATTTATTTTTAATTTATTGAGGTAACATTGATCTACAAATACATATGTGCATATATACATACTTGCTTAGATGTACAGGTTTGTGATTCATCAAATACATATTATACAACACCTACCACCAAGTTACCAGTAGTCGTCCACCCCTGTCCACAGGACCCCCACCTACACTTGCTCCAGCGCCCCCATCCCCTTCCCTTCTGGTAACCTCAGTTGCGGTGTCAACCACCAAGGGTTGTTTTTGTTTTGTCTGTGCATTAGCGTAATACAATCTAATTTTAACATGAGCCTCAGCAATACCTCATTAGACAGAAACATGGTGCCACGGTAATCTGATTACACCTGACCAAAGAAATTTGGTCATTTAAACCATTCATTGTTTTGGACTATCTATAACATAGCAGTAATTACAAGGTAAAATTTAAGACTTATCCAACTGAGCAAAACTACTACTAGGACTAACACAGACCTTTTCACTTTGAACTTCCATTTAACTTCTCTTTAAAGACTGGAAGCATTCATGACCGGTCCATAAGGATTCAATGTGCTAAGACTATTTGCAGAACACTTTCATCCTTATTAAAAGGGTTAAAATCTCATCCACTTTTCTCTCACCTTTATAATTGTGCCCATGGCCATTTGGATTGTTGCATTTCCCATACAGTTTCAAATTTTCTTCACTACTTAGATGCTGGCTGGGCCAAAAGAAAACAAAAAACAAAAGTCAATGTGTCACAAGTATTCCCTTCAGATACTTTCTCTATTCCCTTCTATTATTTGCTGTAGCTTTTGAAAAACTTCACAGCTTATTTCCTCAGCTCATCAAATAGGAAGTCATAAGTCAACTTAACTTCATTATTCAGTTTTGTCAGGAACCCCATGTATACCATCTGATTAACTTCTGTACCACACACATCAGCATAAACAAACCCTAAATTCAATCCCTTGCCACCCAGCACAATCTCCAAAAAAGATCTGCTCAAAGCCCTTCCTTTTTGCAATTCGGCATTTACTGGAGACCTATTATGTATTAGGTATGGACTGAGAGAAGCAAGGTCATACAAAATAGATGCTTGCCCTCAAGTGGCTTAAAATCTCATTCCTTCTGAAAAATAATGCATGACCTCCTAAGTCTCCTGTGTAACACTGCTGCTTGATGCCTCAATTACTGCCTCCTAATAACTTCACCAGTCCACTGAGGAATAGTCAAAGCAGGTGAAACTTTCAAATACAATACTCAGCTGTTGTTCCAGACATCGAATAATTGTCTTAATGGATTTTGATACCTATACCTGTCCAATCAAATTCACATCTTCAGTGAGGCCTTTCTACCCTATATTTGAGCTTCCTATTACACAACCCCTTTCTGGGAGCTTTTTTTCCCCCACTTTCTCCTGCTCATTCATTTCCTACACACAGACTGCTACAGTTCACAAAACTTTTACACAAAATGATCTCAATGTTCTGGCCACAAAACTGACTGGACTGTAACCACTCCCAGGGAAGGCATGACAGGTGTGTGTGTGTGTTGATCACTGCATCACACTGTCAAGACCTGGCAAGCAGGCACCAAACACCTGTCCAGGAAGGAATGGACGGTTCTCTTAAGATAGAAATGATCATGCTCATTTTACAGACATGAGGGGCACTTACAGCTAATGAGGGGCAGAAATTCATCTCCAAATCTGACTCGAGATCAGCCAAGCAGGCTGAGTGCCCTGGGTTCCAATCCTAACCGTGCTGCTCGCTGACGGAGCTGCCGTGGGAACGTGAACACCTGGGTTCATTTTATGGTCAATAAAAGGGGGACAGAGCTGCCTCGCTGTCACTGAGTTAGTTCCCGTCGCCAAAGCACCTGGCATCCCAGAGGGGCTTAACATTTACTGAGTGCTGACGATGTGCCCGTATGGTGCACCCTGGACAAGTTTAACTCCTCTGAACGTCGCAGCAATAACTAGGAGACCGGGAGCGACAAAGAACTTGCTTCGGGTCCCATAGCCCGCGAGAGGAGCCGCGCGCTTCTCAGCGGCCACTCGGGAGCGAGTCGTCACAGATGCCGTGTCGTCACGAAGTCCTCTCTCCCGCTACACCCCACCAGTGCCACGGGGCGCAGACCCCACCTGTGCAGCCGGTGGGTCGCGCTGAAGGAGACGACGCGAGACACTCGCGCCCAGTGGCGACCAGCCGAGCCCCCAGCACTCATGTTCCGCGCACAGCAACGGCCGCGAGGGCCGGGGGGGGCGGGGCCTGCTCCGCAGCTGCGCAGTGTGCTGTGCGCCTTCCCGCTGAAGACGGGCGCTCCCTGGCGGCTTGGAGGACGCACGAGCGTTCCCCACCGCCGAAATCTGAAGTGAGAGTGTGGCCCGCCTCCGAAAGGTCAAATAAGAGGTTGGGGTCTTGGGGTCTTCCGGGCTTCGCTTTTAGGTCTTCTCAGCCTGAGACCACGTCATGTATTTAGGATCAGTCTGGCACACTCTGGGCCCTGGAAGCACCTCTTTGAACCTCCTTTCCCACACCTTTCTAGAAGGCCCTGGGTTCCTTACAATGGAAGCTCCTGTTGCTGGTTACCTTGCCATAAACCCCGGAGGCACAATCTACTTAGAGCGAAAAGGAGGCAGGAATTTGAGAGCACAGTGGCTTTCACAGATTTTGCTACCTTTGGATGCTTGTAAAGATTCTTACTGATGTAAATTCTCCAGCTGTCCTTATCATCTGCCCGCAGGCAGGACCGTGTGAATACATATGCCCAGGAATACACACCAGCAATTCTCCCTACGACGCAGACACCTCCAGAACAAAAGGATCTTGCTTCCTCATATCTACTTAGAAGGGGTGTCCAAACTACTTTCAATTCCCAGAACCATGTTACTTCATACCTCCATTCATTCTTTCATTAAATATTTACTGAATATATGACAGGCACAGAGAAGAATAGATAAAATCATAGGGATGGAGAAAATATTAGCTCCCGTGTGATTCAAATTTATCCTGTCTCCATCTATATATTCTAGTTGTTCTGCATTAAATTATTAATATCGTATGTAGCAAACGTTCTTCTGTTTTAAAATATTTTTCTCATTTCCCGCATTGGGCTATAAAGCAAGAACTTCAAAGAATTATAAACATCAGATACTTTTGAGATAGAGACTATATAGTTAAGACCTCTTATTTTACAGATAAGAAAACACAAGCCTAGTTAAACGAATTACTTATCCAAGATAACTCGTAGCAATAAACAGTATTTCCCAAGCATTGATGACATCCAAGATAAAAACTCTCTATCAGTAGTTACACAAACACTTTACTTACTCTGGTGACTTTAAAAATCAAAATCAAATAAAAGGTAAATGGTAGAAGAAATTTCTGAGAAATTGCTTTATTTTGCTTCAGTAAAATATTTCATTGCACTTACAGAGCTCTGGTTCTAAATTTTTCTTATTAAAGTTAATTCTATGTGAAGTATTCATCAAATTCACCTCGGTGATCCTGTTATGGGATGAATTGTGTCTCCCCAAATTCATGTTAACTCTAACCTTCAGCACCTCTGGATATCACTATTTGGAATTAGGGTCATTGCAGATATAGTTAGTTCTAAGTTCCCTAGAGTGAGTCCTGCTACCTTTTCCACTCCTCTTGTGCACCACATACTCCCTTTCTTGGAGTCTTTGGACAGGTGGTAAGAATCGGGTTTACAGGCACACCAGCACACTCTTGTGACTCAAGCAGCTGGAAAGGCTGAGGTGCATGTATGCAAAGCCCAAGAATCTAGGTATGAGAACCAGGGCAGGGAGTGGGAAATATAGGAAGAAAATAAATAAATAAATAAATATATATATATATATATATATATATATATATATATATATATATATATATATATATTAGGTTGAGGAAGAGGAAGAGCCCTTGCTTAGGTTTTGTGTCTTACTCATATGCTTATACAATTCTACCGGAATTTTCCGAATTGTATAACCGGAATTATGCCCCTAGATTATAGAATGTCAGTGATCCTTTTTTGTCTTCTCTGTCCTTACAGATAGCAGGGCCATGATAGAATTCAGCAGGGTCTTCTTTCAGATTGAGGAAATATCTAGATCAAACCACCATGTTTTGTCTGAGAGGGTACAATGACTTTTCTAGGACATATATGAAATATCAGGACATGTCTTCTTATGGTTATCGGAGCCTCTAAGCTCCCACATCGGCAATATTAATTCCATGTAGGTATCTTCTTGCCATTCTGTACCTGCCACTACTGTTCTGTATCTCACCTACTCAGACATGGTACTTAGACCTTTTACTTTGCTGCCATACTGTAAACCCCTACACTTGGCATTTGTGTTTATGGAACACTTCCCTAAAGATGTTAGGGTTTTGTGATATTTATAATAACTTAAGGAAACTATATTGGTCCAGGACTGTGCAGTGAACCTAATCATGAGTTCGCAGTGGCCCCCAAGCTATGTATCTGGGAGGTTTCTCCAGCTCATTCAACATGAAGAGGGATTAACTGGGTCTAGGGCTGGAGTTCAATGTCAAAAGGGAGTAGAATTGAAGGAAAGGAGGACAAGGAGCTTTGAGCATGTTGGTAAAACTGGTTTCAAATGACACACTCAGGCTGACTTTTGCTGTAGGTAAAAACTGGTGGGGGGGGGCATTTCGAAATATGGAGATTAAATGGTCTCTAGTGCCACCTGTTGCCCAACTAAATGAAGACCTGTCAACTTTTCATGAATGCCTAAAGAACTAAGTATCTGGAAATTAGAAGAAATACTTGATTTTAGAGAGGTCTCTAAAAGAACACCCTTCTCAATCTGAGCTGGGGACCCTGCAAGGGGTGGGTTTCCTGTAAGGAGTGTTTTACAACTGCAGTGGATCTGCTGTAGACAGCAGAGAAACAGCCAGTTTAGAAGAAGACTTCCAGCATTGTCCAGCTGGTTTCCTGAGCTGTAAGTGCCTGAGGACCAGTGGTTAGAGGCAGGCTGTCATGGAAGGAACAAGGTGCTTTTCAGATGTTAGTACTGTTCTCTCTGTGTTTATTTTGTGTTTCTTCTCCCAAGTTTGAGAACCTCTGTCATACTGCTTATCTCATGGTATAATGACCCAGTTTTTGTTTTTCTTTCATGTATTCTTACTACCCAAAGGAAGATATACCCAGTAAATGTAAATTTAACACTCTTCAAAGGTTGTATCAATCTTTTCTTAATGTTTTCAAGAAAGAGTCCTAAGAAAATAAAAAACCACAATTATCATATGAATTCTGGTTTTAATTATAATTTTTAAAACCAGTTTCTATCATTTGTAAGATTTTTGCTCTCTCTTGTACAGAGCATAATTTTTATTTTTTGCAGTTAAAAAATATTGAAGGAACATTGCATTATAACACTATTTAGGTTTAAAACGTACATCATCATAAATCAACAAATCAGACAGGCAAGTTCGGCAGTGATGCCAGGCTGATGTCTTCTATCACTTTTCCATGTGAAAATACTGGACCCCCAATTCTCAGTTCTTTTTCAAAGGCTATGGTTTGTATCTAGAAGCAGTTTTGTTGCGTCTGTGCAGAGGAAGTGAGCTTATGATCTACTAGTCTGCTGTCTTGGGTGGAAATTGCAAATTCATTTTAAGTCTAGTTCCCAGACTTTCCAGTTATTCCACCAGATGGTACAAAGGTGCCATGGAATCCATATGGCATTTGCACAGGCACTTCTGCTCGGCCCAGTTCTTCAAAGTTCTTGGCATCCAAGACTAGAAGAAAATTGCTTTCATTCTAGAAAAGAAAAGACAATACTAAAATGCTATTTTTTTCCTCTAAAAAATCCATCTCCTTTTATGGTTTGGTAAAATCCCTAAGGGAGAAACCATGTCTTATTCTTGTTTATATCTATTCCATACCCAGCACCTAGCACAGTGCCTTCCCTGTCCACTCACTACATGTCTGCTGAATTGCTGAACCGGACTGAAAAGGAAATCATGACTGAAAAACTTCATACTTAGAACAAATGAAATTAACTTATTTGTAGCAATCACTTTCATAGGCTCTCTTTGAGTTTAAGGATTTTTCACTGTCTCCTGTTCAATCTTCTAAGAAATACAGATATTCTTTCTTCCACATTAGAAATGCCTCCGGTTAGTGTTACTTTTAGTTCTTTGAAAGAAAGCATTGCAAAGCAAATTGAGATTTGCCCTGATCTGACTGTAGGAGGAGCAAGTGCACGGTTTGAGGACTAAATCCAACTAAAGTCCATAGCAGACAGACACAATTAAGTAATTACAGCACTTATCACATCAAACCTTTAAAAGACCTCAGAAACCTACACCCAAGGGAACCATTAATAATTTGTCAATGGTGGTACCTAAAGTGAATGTCTCTGCCACAAGATTGCTCTACATAAGAAGTCAGATATCAACACTATTCAGACACTAGACCAGGGCTTACCACAACAGACTTGTGGGTCACTCACTTGAATTGGTAGCACAGATGGTGGTATGAATGTTAAGACTAGAAATAGAAGGTCTGAGATTTAAATAAAGGCTTTACCACTGTGAGAACCAATGCAAATCTCTTTTGACTTCTTTAAGTTACAAATTACACATGTATAAAGTGGCATCCTAGGAAATTATTCTGATAAGCTAAGTAAGATCATATGAATGAAAGTCATTGGTAAGTGAATTCTTATGCAGGTGTGTATTATTATCGTGGCTGTTCAAATAGAACTTTAAAACAATAACAAAGTATGGAATACAATAAAAGAGCATGTATATAGTAAGGAGAGAAAGAGAAAGAAGTTGCCAAATTGGAATAAAAATAAACTATCTACAGCATTATTACCTTTAAATTAATTTATCACCCTTAAATGGCACAGTGCTCCTTTTCTTTCCAACTACATTTACCTGGTTGGGGGTGATCACCACAGAAAGAATAACCCCACTATCTTCTTCATTGGCTCCAGGCCCTGGAACAAAAACAGGTTCTGAGGGATAAAAGCCATCTTCTCTCCAAACCTGTAAGTCAAAAAAAAAAAAAAAAAGTTTTTGATAACAGCCTAGTTATAAGCTGGAACTTTTTTATAGCTTTTGCCATTCCCAGAATGAATTTGGCTGTCAATATATCCCAACAGTAAACAAATCAGGCTTACTGAGTATTCATAGGCAAGAGAGAGCTTTTGTAATTCCAGATTTCATCATCACCAAACACAATTTGTGTAGTTATAACTTCCCATCAACCTAAAATATAAGTTTCCTAACAATCTTAACCCCATGATTTCTCTCAAAATAACATTAAGCACAGAATAATTTTCTGAAACTTGTGTTTCATTTATAGCCCCTAGAGGGAGCATAACCCTAACCTAGGTGATTCCATGTTCTCAAATTTAAAAAAATAAGTAAACCACTGAGCTATTATTAAAGACTCTCAAGAACTACCTTAAAAAATACAGAAATTGCAGCTGACCCTTGAACAATGGATGCGTTAGGGCCATTAAGTCTCTGACCCTAGCCAAAAATGCACTTGACTTTCCTAAAACTTAACTACAGTCATCCCTTGGTAGCGCATCAGGATTTGTTTCAGAACACCACCCCCTCAGGATACCAAAATCCTCAGATGCTCTGTTCCTTTGTGTTCATCCTCAGTGTCCCTGGGTCCCAGTATCCATGGGCATCATTAACTGACATTAGATATCAGTGAATCTGTGAGTGTGGAACTCACAGACAGAATCAAATTCACATATAAGTGGACTCGCACAGTCCAAACCTGTGTTATTCAAGGGTAAGTAATTCAAAGGACAGAACAGTTCTTTTAATAGATTTTCATTACCCTCAGTGTCTTGTTCACCACATCAACCTTGATCAGAGAATCGCCCACCAAATGCCGAAAGCCACAGCCATAGAAGAAACGATACTTCTTGCCATTGAATTGGCCATAGTTGATCTGGGGAAATTCAATACCTCCTTCTGCTTCTAGGTCCTCAAGATGTAGACTTTCATAAGAGCACCAAATCTAAGAGATTTAGAAAGGATTTTTAGTGGTTTATTAATTCTCACTTAGTTTCTTCAATATAGATCAGTGGGGGCAGTAGGGTTAATAACCTGTAGAATCTGTGACAGGGCTTAGAAACTGAGGTTTTGTGTCATTTTTTATATTGCATGGGGGTTGAAGTGGCTTTTTATTCTACTAAAGCTAACAAATAACTACCAATGATATGCTTGTGGTAAGCACAAATCAATCAAATGGTAGGGATGGCCAACATAAATCTCAAATACTTAGGTATTCCACAACCACTAGAAAGCTGTATATATCTGTTTCAAAACTCAAAAGGGATAAGTAATTACAGTGCTCACTCTTCCCTAGAATTCTGAGGTTCTTATACAAGCAATGCTTCGTTACCTTACCTTGCCTGTCTGAGTGTTATGAAACTTACTAGGTACCAAACATTGTTGGCAAGCTGTGGACTACAGATTAGGTCAATCGTCTCCAAAGAAGCCCAAGTCACATACCCCTGGGTTCCAGTCCCAGGGCCGGGGTGAAACAACCAGTGCGAACAACAAAGTAAAAATGAAATAAAATGCTGCTTCTTCTTTAAAAACAAAAAAATTATCAAGGTCAGCGAATAAAGTCACACCACTGAAGTTCAAAGTCTTAATCTAATGTCTGTTCACAGCATACCTTTCCATCAGGCTGTTTCACTGCACTGGCTGAAGAATAGGACAACGGGCTGAGGTTCTCTCCCTCAGGGACATTCAGACTGACACTTAAGGGCAAAACAAACCTTCGAGGGAAAGATCTGGCTACTGAATTATAAGCCTGTTCAGGAGAGAGAAATAAACAGATGAAAAAATTTTTGCCCCCAGGATAACAGCATGTCCCAATTATTTAGACCCAGTCAACATTATTGGCATTCCTAAGTAACTGTGTGAATGATTGTTTTCATTCATTCATTTATTCAACAAACGTGTGCCACAAGCACTCTTAGACATTGGGAACACAACCAAATCAAGTCTCTGACTTGATGGAACCAATATTATAGTGGAGAGAGAAAGTAATAATAAATGAAATTAAATATTATATTCAATTAGTATCAAATAAACAAATGACTGTATAGCCCATTGTATAGTTATGCATGCCATTAAGAATAGGTTGGCCACATTTCCTGGAGTCAAAAACAGGACATTGGGATGGCAAAAGTGGGACAGGGTTATGAGCTGGCAATAAGGGGAAGGGAGGAGGTGAAGCAATCCGAGCAGAAGCAGAGCAGCCAAACCAGCAACAAGTAAGTACTATGTGATGCAAACCAGCAATCACATGGTAACTTCCTATGGTCCAGGAAGACTTCGTACACACAGCTAAGCCAGTGCAAAGAATTTTGGCACCCTAGGTAAAACCCAAATTTGATGTCCCTATAAGCCCTGCTCTAAATGTCCTGCCTAAAACACATATTGTTTTAACCATTTCAGTGCCAGAAATGCCCCAAAACTGGTCCAGTGCCAGAAATGCCCAATAAACCCAAAGTGCCAGAAATAACCCCCTTAGTACTTACCAACAGCTTGACCACACTGCTGTGTTCTGCTCCCTTTGATGAAACAGGCACACAAGGTGTGTATGTGGCGGTGTGGGGTGGGGGGGTGGGCGGGTGGCAGGGGTAGGATCCTCTTTCTGGCTCCTGTTTCCTCACAGGGGGCAGGAACAGCAGTAGTGGCCACAGCCCACTGCAGTCGGCACCAGCAAGGCCGTCTGGAACATGGAGCAAAGGGGCAACTGCTTTCAGGCCCCCTCAGCAGACAGGGCCCAGGGTAACTCAACTGCGCCTTTTGCCCCATGATAAAGACAGCCTGGCTTATTAAAAATGGAACAAAATTGACATATTAAAACAACAGGATGGTCATTAAATATGGAAAACACAGTACTGTCCCATTTAAAATGAAAGCTGCATTTGCAATGCTTTAAAGACTATTCTATTTGTCAAAGAGGCAAGCACAACAACTAATTCCATAGTCAAGACTAGACCTTGGCCAGCTCAAAATTATTTTCAGAACTCCTGACAAGTCAGAGGTATTTACCTGATCAAGTCCTTCTCCAGCTTTCCTAAGATTCTGCAGTTGATAAACTTCTAGGCTTTTTCCATTATCTTGACAGCACAAATCAATCACAATACATCCCTGGTCCTCAAAGGCATTGATTTGATGAAAAGTAAGAAAAGGGTTGCTATAGTACTTCCCTGGAAGAAGCTTCAGGAGAAAATACAATGAAAAAGTAATGTTTCTCTTTCATTTTCATTTTTTTTTTCCTTCAGGAAACAGAATCACAAGACTCAAGTGAGATGTCCCCCTAAACATTACAGGCCTGGTAGGTGTGAAAAATTGAAATCTGGAATGCAGATGCAAATATGCTTTGACTTAAGCATTGCTTATTTAAGTCATCTCCTGTTAACAAATGAACTGGGACTATTTGATATAAACCAATTAACTGTTACAACTAACTTAAAAGACCTCATGGAATCAGACCAAATGCTTTGAAGGATAAATAAATCCTGAACCCTAACTACAGTTAAATAACTAGGGAATACAGTTGAAAGACTAGTTAATTTGGGTGAGCCTTGGTGGAGCAGTGGTTGGGTCCATCGCCTCCAAAGGAGCACAGTCCACACACCCCTGTAACTAAATAAAAATAAAGTGCTTCTTTCACTCTCTTCCTGCCTGTCTGCCTACTCAGGTTCATTACTGCCTGCACCTTTCTTTAAAAAAAAAAAAAAGAAAGAAGGAAAGAAAGAAAGAAAAAAAGAAGGAAAGAGAGAAATAAAGAAAGAAAAGACTACTTAAATAATTACTGGTTAGCTAGAGAATAATACTATTAAGTAGCTTATTTAAATTAAGTGACTCAAAAATGCACTCATCTCTAAAATGGGATCTTTTGTAATGAAAATAGGGTACAATACATTCAGGATACTATATCTTTAGAGGAGCAAAAAGTAGATAAATACCATAGTGCTATTAATCAGCAGTAAAGAAAGATATTTAACCAATGTACTTTTGACTTTGGTAGGATTATCGTATTTACATATAAAGAGGTCATATAGAAGCAAGTGACTGAAATATCATTGCAAAAGTTACACAAGACCTTTGCATGAACAGCACCCTTTTTAGCAAATTTTATGATACGGAAAAATCCTTGCTAAGAAGGTTTCCTGGATGTCATTTTAATTAAATCTAATAGTTAAAAGAAAATCATTTTTAATATGCAAAATCCACTGTATTAATTCATAGTAACTAGCCTTATTTATAGACAAAGATAATACCCTTGAGTATCTTGTGCAAGTGATGCCCAGTAACGATAAAAAATCACCCATATAGAAATCTGCCTTTGTGTCTCAATATTTTCACGATAAATATACTCAGAATAGTCTACCTTTCCAGTGTGCTTATCCACCACATGAAACTGTGTATCATACTGGGGTTCCCAGCTCATTCCATCTGAAAAGGTCTTTCCCCGAATTTTAGAAGTCATGAGTTTCCACAGATTCATCTTTACAGGCTGTTCAATGAAGATTATGTAGTTCCTTGTCATTCCTAAAAGATTCCGGCAAACGGTAAGATGTTAATCTGGGGCATGTCCGGTGGAGTAGTGGTTGGGCACAGTCCACGTGCATCCCCAGGTCCCAGGTTGGCATCCCAGGGCCGGGGGAACAACCAAGATGAAAACTAAATAAAATTAAAATGCTTCTTCCTCCTCTCTCTTCCTGCCTGCCTGCCTCTGCTCACCTTCGTTCCTGCTAAAATAAAGTTTAAAAAGTTAATCTGGCAAACTAGAGTTGTCAGAAATGTGAGTTATGGAGACTGGCCTGCATGCTTAGACATATTACTGCTAACTTAAACAAATATCAGCCAGAAATAACTCTCCCATTTCCCAGCTATGCTCCTGTTCTGCATTACCAAAAAGAAAGGAAATTGTTTAGAAATGCTTGGGTTGAATGTCTTTGGTTTTCTTTTTATCTTTTTAAACTGTTTTGGTTTAGGAGCAAAGAAAAGCATACTATTAAGGTGTCATTTATGATCCATATCTTTATTCCTTTATCCTTTTGCTATTTATATTGTGGTTAAGGTCCCAATAACAGATTTGGCTATGAAGGTTTAGAATACAAAAGATTGATATCCTGAGAAAAAGCTAGAGTAATCTATAAAAAATACGAATTTCCCCTCTGAAATATAGTCAAGACCTTTTCATGATTAGTGTTTGTGAGCTCTAGAGTTACCTAAATTTTTTAATTCTGTCAATTTTTTATGTTCAAGTGATTTTTTTATTGACTTGACTTTTTTAGAGCAGTTTTAGGATCACAACAAAATTTAGGAGATGGTGCAGAGACATCCCACATGCCCTCTGTGTCCACACAGGCAGAGCCTCCCCACTAGCAACATCTGCCACCAGCGTGGCACACTGGTTGCAGCAGTGAACCTGCACTGGTGCAGCATAGTCACTCAAAGTCCAGAGTTTACATTACAGCTCACTCTTGTTGCCAATTAACTTTTCAGTGATTGCTTGTACTGAAATAACTATCTTTTCAATCAGTCAGTTGGCTCAGGCTAGAAAACATGACTAAACACAATAAACTTTGCTAACATTAAAATGCAACTTTGGGGGTGTCCTTGTGGCGTAGCAGTTATGTCAGCTGTCTCTGAAGGAACACAGTCCACGTACATCCCAAGGACCTGGGTTCATATCCCAGTCCAGGGGGAACAACCCATTTGAACAACTATTCACAAATAAAATAAAATACCTCTTTCTCCTCACTCTGCCTTCCTGCCTATTTGCCTTCATTGCTGCCTACACCTTTTCTTTAAAAAAAACAAAAAAAAAACGCAACCTTGGTCTCATCACATTATTCTGTAAACTGTATTAATATAGTACTTAACAAAATTAGTCTCCCTGCTACAGAGACATGAGACAGACCCTAGTGCAATATGCCTTATTGCTGCGCTCACCAAAACTGTGGTAGTAAGATGGATTCATCCTCTCTGTAGAAGCAATAGAACATATCACCTGGGCTCCATGAATTGTCTCCCCAAGATCCACCTTCTCTGGAGGAACCTGAATAACATTGTAGGAAGAACCTGGAAAGGAAAAATATCCTTACAATCTATTTGTTCCTCTCCCCACTCCCCAAATCCCAACTACCACAACCTCCCTTTGCATTCATGTCCAATCCCTTCCCTCTAGTCCTCTGGTTCTCTGGGGTCACTTTGGGTTCTATCTTATTCTGTCTTAACATTCATGATGCAGTCATTCATTTGACTATCGTCTACTCCTTCTTCAAGAACTAACTCGTGTCCTCTCCTCAAGTAGCCTTCCCAAACCCTTCCCCACCCAAAGGTACTTAGTCCCATTTTCTATGCCCCAATTATATCCTAAATAGTCATAGATCTTATCTCACTGTACTGTCATTTTCTGCTACTTTATCTCTTTCCCAATAGATTAGTAAGCTTT
Organism: Solenodon paradoxus; assembly: GCA_004363575.1. Classification (NCBI taxonomy): domain Eukaryota; kingdom Metazoa; phylum Chordata; class Mammalia; order Eulipotyphla; family Solenodontidae; genus Solenodon; species Solenodon paradoxus. Next base: position 526,082 of record RJWH01000728.1, on the reverse strand, counting down.
CCAAGCAGTAACTGTACCTGACTCATCTTGGCATCCTCAGTACCCAATAAAAACTCAGCATTTAATAGGTGCACTATAAACAGCTACAGATGGATTACCTAACAACATGCTTGTGTCAAATCATTGAATGAATGAATAAATATTTGGGGCAGACTGAATTACTAATTAATCATTTCAATTGTAATTACTAACTCTAATTGACAGGTCCTGAAAAACTTGCGTGGCTGATAGAATTTGTAATCGCTAAGCTTATTTTAAAATGAGATACCATAGTTTTTATTCACTTATTCAACAGCTACTTACTGTCAACTCTATCGCAGACACTCCTCTAAGTGTTCTAATTACTGTATTCCAGATACCTATATACAACAGCGTATCGATAAGAACTAAAATAGAAAATAAACCAGAGAATGGGGATCAGGAGTGAATGCCTAAGGATGAGGGCTACTCTCTAAGAGTTTGGGAAGGCTTCACTAAGAAGGGGACAATTAACTAAACACTAGAAAGAGATGGGAAAGAATGCATTGGCAGAGAAAAGGACAAATGCAAAGATTCTCAGCCAAGAATAAGTCTGGAGTTTTCAAATTACTGCAAAGGAGGTCCATGTGACCCTGTCATCATAAGCAACAAGAAGAGTCTAGGAGTACAAAGTGGAGAAGGGTAATGGCTTAAATGCTGAGAATACGGTGAGGCAAGGGCAGAAGTCAGGACATTAGCAAAGAAGCTACTGCAACCGTTCAAATAAGAAAGAATTGTGACTCAAACAAAAGTGACAGGTGGTAAAATTAAGTGACTGAATTTGGATATATTTGGAAAGAGTTACTGGCATCGCCTTTTGACCAATTAAATGTGGATATAAAAGAGAGAGGTATGAAAGATGATTCCAAAGTTATGCTGAGCAACTAGAAGAATGGGAAAACAAAAATATCTCAACTAAAATGGGAACTATTTAAAGCTAAGAAAGGGGGGGAAATCAGGAGTTTGGTTTTGGACAAGTTAATTTAATGCCTGTCAGACAACCTAGTAAAAACACTGAATAAACAGTTAGTTATAAAATACTTGGGGGAGCTATGTTGGGGATACAGATGTATTTTGAGAAACAGTTATATATAAAAAGCATGCTTTATGCAGTGATGAGTTCTAAAAAGAAATAAAAGGTAAGCCCTATTGCTTTCAGAGTATCACATTACTGTCTCACTGGTTACATGTTTAAAATTTGTATTAAAAGTTGGTTAGGTTAATCAATGTTTAGAGAATTTTTCTTAATTTTTAAAGAGCCTTTTAGAAATATCTGGAAAAGTTAGTACAGTTAAATGTTAGAAATTACCAACAAGCACTTTATTAAAGGAGGATCAGTAAATTTCCCTTGATGCATCCTAGGTTGAGTTCCTTGCAACTATGTGTACATGAGTCCCACCTCAACATCTCCTCGCTGAACCAAATAATCAAGTAAGTTTTTTAAAGTTCATCTTTTAGTTGAGATTAAGAGAAGATAAAGAGAACAATGTCCTGTCTCAGCAATTGGATTAAGATGATTGCTCAGATCACTAAATCAAAATACTATTAGTTAATTAACTGTCCTAATTGTCCAAATCTTGATGGCATGACTGAGGCAGGCAGAACCCAAGAAACTCCCACAAGAGCAATGCCCAGGGGAGTGACCTGATCAATACTGGGAGTCTAACTTTAGGAGACTCTTCGAAAGTTTATCTGAACAACAAATTGAGGTGAAGCCATAAGCACTGCATCTGATGACTGGTGAGATCCTCATGGTGAGATCCATGACCATGAAATCACCTAGAAACCTTGTTAAAACACAGCAAGGTAAGAGATGAGGAGGTGGTTAAAATGCAGATACTTGGCCCCTTTTCAGGTCTACTGAACCAGAATCTCTGAAGATGAAGTCCAGTAAATACACAATGCCTGGAAGCATTCCAGATGATTCTTAGACACCTTAAAGACTAGAATTACTGATTTCATAGCTATATATTTTCGAATATACAATTCGAAAAGGTTAAACAGCATTTCTCATATTATGTACTAGTTATGGCATTTTCTACTTGGTTAATAATAGTTCATGTATTAAGTAATAGATTTCTAAATGATGAAAAAGATGGATGGAAAAAAACCTACTGAGTCAGTTTACTCATTTTCTGAAACATTTCCTCTAAAAGGATGTTTGCTGTTTTCTATAACAGCATTGAAGAATACATCCCTACCTGAGATTAGGGAATTAAGAGGAAAGAGAGCTGGGTGATAAGGTTTCCAGGGCACTCTATCTTGACTTGAATCAGTAAAAATCAAACTCACATTATTCATTTTCATATGCTCTCAGGTGTGTAAATACGGAAAGGTGGAGGTGAACAACCCACAAAGTCAACCACTCATCAAAGGTATACATTAACCTATACAAAAGTTAACATATACAAAATACTCATAGGTTATAAGTGACAGGTTGATAGAGAGCCAAGACAGAAATATCTAATACCTATACTTAGATATTCTTGTCAAGCAAAGAGACACATGTCTATTCAGGTATAGGAATATGAATTTGGATGCCCTGAGAGAGTCTTCTGTAATCAGTGATGCAAAAGTATCAAGATGGTCTAACAGAGTGACTTTTAGGTACAGTTCAGGCCTGAGACCAAGTCTGGTCTCAGACTCAGAAGCTTACCCTAAGCAAGTATCTTAGATATTCCCAAAGTTCATTGCCCTTGTCTATAAAAAGGGGGTAATAATAGTACCTCTCTCAGAGGGTAGCTATAACTATTAAATGAGACATATGGAAAAACACAGTAGCACATAGTAGACACTCAATAAAAGTTAGCTATCATTATCAACTATTAGAACTTTCTGGAGCAGATTGGTAGGCAACTGGGGAAGTATGTGAATGACCAAGAAAGAAAACTTAAATAAGTGGTTATGATAATAACCACACTATAATCTTAACTTACTTTTTTATTACTCCCATGATAAAAATAAATAAAAATAAAAATAAATTATTTCCCAGTATTTCTTTCTGCAGCATTCGAAATGTCTGACACTTTACAACATGGTACTCCTTAAAACTTTAGCTTGAGAAAAACATACTAAATATATCTATAATACTTGTGAGCCAAAAAGCACAATGAAACATAAAAATGTGAGAAAAGATCAAATGGAAAATCAGCATCCAAGTATCTGTGCAGACGACCACAGAATGCACATTTAATGATAAATTATATACTTAAAGCTCAGTAGTGCCGTTTTGGAGATTTCTTTCTGAACATTTCAGACGATGTTTCATAGGTTTACATCTTAACCATAGGGTAAACCTGGGCAGAGAGTTAACTTTTAATTATTTTTGAAAAGCTCTTCACCCCTACTGTACCATGTGACCCATAGGAGATCCCCATGTTATAGGTTGTCCCATCTGGGTCATAATGAGGATGTGCAGTTGCTCCATTCACAGCAATAAATTTGCTCCAGTCTACCTACAAATGTAAGACATTAGATACTTATAAATGTTACATTGGCAGATCTCTATTTAGATGCATAGTCAATAAGGATGTATCAAACATTTTTAAAATAAGATGTGAAAATTAGTCTAAGACCTAATATCTCACCTCTGAAAAAAATCAAAATTATTTTTCCTACTAAAGAAAAAGAGACTAAGACCAACCGAACAATAAGAACCAAAAAACCTAAATAGACTTGCCCAGGACCACAGAAAAGTTCAAAAGAATAAGAATTAAAATTAAGTTCATGCCCTTGTGGCTTAGGCAGCTGAGAAAGCTGGAGTATGGACCAGGTAAAGCCTAGGGACCTGAGTTCAAGACTTAGGGCCAGAAAAGAAAATTAAAATTAAAAATCTGTTCCAAACTTTTCTCTCAGTTTTTAATATGCTGAGTGAAGGCAATATGGATCTAGTTCAATCTCCAGTTCAGCATTAATTCTACTTGTAGCTAGGAAGAACACTGGCAAAAATAAAGTATTACTCTATTTCTCCTTCTGATATTAGGATAAGGAACGTCTCAATTTATCTTTAAGGAAAACCAACCCCCCAGGCCATTCTAATCAGGACAGAAGGTACACAATGACTGAATCAGTGGAAGAAGTTGTTTCTGTTTTGCTAAGGCCGCAGTTTCTTCTTCACATATTTACTACTCTTAAAAAAAAAAAAAAAAAAAAAAAAACAACTTCGAATGGAAAAAACTTTTAGGGTCAGTTTTATCCATTTTTAACCTATATTTTACCTTTTCTGTTTTTTCCAGGGTTTCGATGTCCACTTTATTCATGAAGTTGGTCTCGGTGCTGACATAGTAGTCACCCTTGTACTGCACATAATTGACATTGGTGTTGTCGGTCATTGCTGCAACCAAATTCCAAAGGTTATTTAAGCACCATGACTTACTGTAGTTGGCTCTAAGTACACAATCTGAGAGTGAAGGCAGGTTAAATATCCTCTCCTGCCCCCAAAATTAATTCCAAGATTTGTATGTATATCGCTTGTCAAATATCATAATAATTTTAAAAATCATCACTATGGCCTGCAAATTCTGGACACACTTAAAAGCTGCTTACCAGGCTGCTCAAATTTTGACAGGAAACGTTCAAAAACATTCTTGCATGGGTCAGGGAAAGCCAGGGTGCCAAACTCTGAGACCACAATTCGATTATGAATACTGTTGGTCTTGTATGTATCACTCTGTAGAAACCTGCTCCTATATGTCACTGTGCCATCCTCCATCTTGAACTGGTGAAGCAAAGCCATTCCATCAAACCAGTGGTTGTACCTTCAAACAGGAACAAAAATAGTAAAACAAAGACAAGTAAGAAAAGCTAAAGGTCAAAACGAGAGATTTGAAATATAGGCACGCCTCACTTAGTTTCACTTTGCTGCACTTTGCAGATACTGCCGTTCTCACAAACTGAAGGTCTGTGGTGACCCCTGTGCTGAGCACTATTTTTGCAGTCAGCACTATTTTTTCCAATAGCATGTATTCACTTCATGTTTTTCGGCCACCTTTTGGTAATTCTCACAATATTTCAAATTTTTTCATTATTATTACATCTGTTATGGTGATCTGTGATTAGTCCACTTTTGATGTCATTATGATAATTGTTTGGGGGCACCGTTCAGCATGCCTACAAGATGGCAAGCTTCTTCAATTATTGTGTGCACTGTGACTGCTCCACAAATCCACCATTCCCCTGTCTCTGTCTCTCCTCAAATCTTTCTATTCCCTAAGATTCTGCATTATTAAAATTAGGCCAGTTAATAACTCTACAACAGTCTCTAAGTGCTCAATGAAAGGAAGATTCAAACATCTCTCACTTTAAATAAAAAACTAGAAATGATTCATTAAACCTAGTAAGCTGGACATTTTGGACCAGTTAGCCAAGTTACAAATGCAAAGGAAAACTTCTTAAAGGAAATTAAAAGTGCTACTTGAGAGAACACATGAAGGACAAGAAGGTAAAACAGCTTTATTGTTGATATGGAGAAGGTTTGAATGGTCTGGATAGAAGATCAAACCAGTTAAAAATTTCCTTCAACTAAAGCCTAATCCAGAGTAATGACCTAACTGTCTTCAATTCTCTACAGTTGGAGAGTGATGAGGAAGCTGCAGAAGAAAAGTTTGAAGCTAGCAGAGGCTGACTATATTGCTTAAAGAAAGAAATTGTCTTGGTCACATAAAAGTACAAGGTGAAGCAGCAAGTATGATGTAAAAGCTGCAGCAAGTTAGCCAGAAGATGGCCACACTTAACACCTGATTTAGATTGAAGACAAAGCAGCCTTGCACTGGAAAAAGTTATCGTCTAGGACTTTCATAACTGGAGAGAAGTCAATGCCTGGCTTCAAACTTTTCAAGGACAGGCTGGTTCTTTAAAGCTAACGCAGCTGATGGCTTTAAGTTATAGCCAATGACCATTTACCATTCAGAAAACCCCAGAACCCTTAAGGATAGGATTATATGCTAAATGTACTCTTCCTGCACTCTATCATTAGAACGACAAAGCCTGGGTGACAGCAAAGCTATTTACAACACGGTTTACTGAATATTTTAAACTCACTGCTGACAACTGTTCAGTTAAAACAAAAAAGATTCCTTTCAAAATATTACTGCCCATTGACAATGTGCCTGTCACCAGGAGCTCTAATGGAGATAAACAAGAAGATTAACATTTTCATGCCTGCTAACACAACATCCATCCATTTTCCACCCATGGATCAAGGAATAATTTAGACTTTCAAGCCTTATTATTTAAGAAATAAATTTCATAAAGTTATAGCTGCCATTTATAGTGATTCCTCTCATGGATCTGGGCAGTTAATTGAAAATCTTCTGGAATGGAGTCACCACTACAGGTATCATTCAGAATATTTGTGATTCGTGGAAAAAGGTAAAAAAATTAACATTAGCTGGAGTTTGGAAGAAGTTGAGTGGAACCCTCATGTCCTCTTCATTTACTAATGAACAGGGCTTTTTGACATTTTTGAGAACAGATACTACGGAATGGTGTGGTTAAAAGTCAGAGGACAGGGAACTGAGAAGACCCCGTGAGGTGACAACAGAAGCAGTGAGAGGAAAGCGGAGAGGGCTGTGGGGTTTTTTTCAGATGAAAGGACATTTGCAGCCTGAGATGGGGGTTAATGAAGCAGAAACAGAAGTAAGGGGAAGGGACGAAATGTGGCAGCAAAGTTTCAAAGAGGAGGAAGGCCACTTCTTCCTCTGCTCATAAGGAGGCAGGTCCGGGGTCCTATGCAAGTAAAGTTGGAGGCAGGGCAGAGAGAAGCTGAAGGAGCGCAAATCCAACTGCCCCTTTATTTATTAGGATGCAGGTCAATCGTCTGTTAAGAGAGAAAGGGACGAGGAGAATGGAGAATTCAGGAAAGGGACCCTGTGGAAAGCTGAAAGAACTGTGACTGCTGAAGAATTCTGCGGCACCAGGGACTCAGCTAGGGCTGGAATCATCGTGTTGCCAGGGACTCAATCAGCGAGGTTAGTGATTCCCCAGGAGAGCTCAGGGGGCCCGGGCCACGCGCAGGGAAAACCAAGCAGGGGCTAAGTCAGGATTGGAAACTGTCGAAAAGGGGAGCGCTCCGCAGGGCAAAGGAGGCAGGAGGCATGTATCCTGTGTGGCCGGTCGGTCGTGGGACACGCACCAGGAAGGAGAAATGAAAGGACAGATGATAAACTGAGGAGGAAGAGGAGGAAGGAGACTTGATGCAACTGGGAAGGTGAAAACTGTGGCTTTAAGCAGGGCAGTTTCAGAGTTCGAGATGCCAGAGGTAGGAAAAATCTACAGAATCAGCTACAAGACGTGGCCTGAGCAGGTGGCTGAAGTGGCAGAAGGGGCACTCGCTGCAGTGGGAGGAACTGGGAAGCTAGATTATCTTCATCCTGGAATCTGACATGGCTCCAGGAGAGTGGTGCATCTTCAGATGCTCAGGGTATTTTCTGTTCTGCCCAGGTTCATGTAATTTAAAAATAACTGAATAAGCATGCCTGCAACGAAATCATTGACTCAAAAAACATTTTAAGTGAGGAAAGACCTCTGTCATGTCATTTCTGTCCACATGTTGACAGGGAGCTACGAAACGGCATCTGACAGTGTGATCCGGGATTCACAGCTGAGTGGAGCTGTTCTCATCCACAGGTTATGGTGACACCAGCTGTAGTTCTCCACCGCGCCCCTGAAGTCATGGGGGGACCAAACCCTAACCTAAGTCTGGTTTGTCTCCCCGTCTGACCTGAAGATGCCGGCACGTCTCACCCAAGGGCAGGCAAGATCTTGTTGCTCTAAACGCCTGCTGCTGGTGCTGGAAGGATTGACTGCAAGGTCAGAGCAGACAGGAGAGGCCCGGTCACACCACCCACTTCCCTCACAAAGATGTTTATCTTGAAGGAGGCCTAGGCCCTGGGCAGCTCTGCTGCTTGGTTTAACATTCACCAGAGCTGCTTTTGCAGCACATAAAATTCTATGTGTTTTTGAAGAGGCTGTTACTCTCTGGGGGTTGGACTAAGAGTTTTATTTTTCTCTTACCCCATCTCCTCCTTTCTGTCTCATTTTTTTTTTTTTTTTTAATTTAACTTTCATGAAAGTCAGCTGTGTAAAGCCAGTTTTCCTAGCTCGGGCCCGGGTGGAAATCCAAAAACTACCTCACTCACTCACTCACTCTACCACAAATGCCCCGCTGACCGCCCCATCCCTACCCCAGGCCTCCTAACTCCCAACACAGCCATATAAAGTAACATCTTAAGGGCTTTTTGCAGTAACTAGGGAATGGGATAAGCACTGCATTTCATTTTTTTCTAGAACTGTCATTTTATAAATCTATTATTCAGTGAAGGTAAGAGCAACAGTTTCAGCAAATTAAACTATCTGGAATATTAATAAATATATCTTGAATATGACCCTAATCTAGATCTGCTTCCAACAGCAGCTAGGAAAATCACCAGGATCAGATTCCCAGGGGGCTTAGGAACTTGGTATTGCTAACAGAAAATAGAATGGTGATCATCAGGGGCAAGGGAAAGGTGAGAAAGGGGAGTTACTGTCCAATGAGTACAGAGGTTCAATTTTGCAAGATGAAAATTGTTTGGACGATGGTAATGATAGCATATCAATGTGAGTATATTGAACTGACTGAACTAAACACTGAAAAACAGTTAAGATGGTAAATTTTATGTCATTATTTTACCACATTTTTTAAAAGAAATGGATCTTGGAATATCATCCAGTTATTAAAAACCAGAGTCATTTAGATTTCATAGCAACATGGATAAAAATGCTTATGAAAGAGGGAAAATTTTTAAAACTGGGGCAAATATATTACATATAAGATGATTGCAACTATTTAAAACAAATCTATAGAAATGCAGGAAGACTATAAGAAAATAGATGAAAGTGCAGACAGATGACATGGTACATTTTTCCCCCCTCTTTTCTATATTTCAAAAAGTTGAATACAAGTAAAAATATTTACATGTAAAAGCTTCTAATATTTAAAGATGTATAAAACAAGACAGATTTCTTCCTGACAAGAGGAACACAGGTTTCTTCACATTACATCATGTCCCTAACAGACACAGAGAAGTGATGCACTAAAGAGTTCCTGGGTTGTTTTTATTTTTCATTTCTTTACATGTATTCATTCAGTGCTGCTTAACTGCAGGGCACTGTCCTAGATATTAGGGTTATAGGGTGAATAAGAAAAGTCTCTGACCACATGGAACTTGCATTCTAGGGGAGGAATACAGTTAGTAAAGAAATAAACAAAAACACCAGACACTGATAGTGCTGTGCAGTGAATTAAGACAGGTAATCCGATAATAGCATTTTTAGATTGTGGGATCAGGAAAGGCTCGAAGGACATGAAACTTGAGCTGATATCTGAATGATGAATCAGACTTGGGAAGGTAGATGGGAGAGCTAATGCCAAGACCCTGAACAAAAAATAATCGTGCCTGGTTTGAGGAACTGAAAGGGCCACTGGTGTCTGGCAGCACTGGCCAACGGAGGGGTAAGAGGTGAACACACTGTCCCTTCCTTCAGGAACTTGTGGCGAAACCACATTCGGCAGTCATACAGGCAGTTCCTGACACTTGTCTGCATAAACCTTCAGAGGACTTCACACTTGCCCTATTCTGTAGAGCAGAAAAGTTGGGACTTTTTTCAAAGGTTTTAAGTCCCCATTTTCTTTTATCCTGTTGACTAGTTTCGTCATCTGTAATCAAAAGGCTTGGATGGCAAAGTTAGCCTCATTGAGGCAGCAGCTATTAATGCTGATTCTTTAGAATCAACCCATACTAAGAAATCAAAATTGCTGTCCAAAATCAAGGCTTACTTATCTTTCCCAAACTCAAATTTTCCAGGTCCAATTCGAAGTAAGTAGCCATTGAGCCACTTAGGAAAACGTCCTAGGACTTGAGCAGAGATGATCTGTGAAGTCTCCCTCACTGTGGTGAGTAGTGGTGCAATACATGGAAGGTCCTCCCTCTTACTGAAGATGGTTTTATCCTGGTGAGTACTTTCCATGAACTTCTTCAAAACTGTAAAGGGGAAATCAAAAGCAGGAAAAAATGTTTACCAATCTTCTAGAAACATGTCTGTTTCTCCATAGAAGTAATCCTACCTAGTGGTAGCTTGAGGGAAATAGGAACCTAACACCAAATACAGTCTCCTAATTCCTCTCTCTCCTTCCTCATTCTCAGATCATCCACTCTGGTTCTCCATTTTTGAACCACAATCATCCTTCTTTGAATTCTTTCAGTACAAATTTACCTAAGAATTACATGCGTACTATTATCATCATTTATCACAGTGAAACAAAACATGCTACAAACTAACCCCAGACTTGCTAACAGCAATCTCATTGTTATGGTAAAAAGCGACCCCACCATTCAATGGTACCATAATTACATTGACCCCAGTAATTTAGATAAACCAGATGATTCCCAAGATGAGAGACAGAATTGTGAAAATTCAGTGAGATCTGCAATTTAATTTCTTCTTTAATGGCATACACATAAACATACATGACATTTGCTAGAACTGTGTCATAAATTAAATTATGCAGTGACACCTGCTCTGAAATTACCTGAATTCCAAAAGTCGCAAGCAGTAAAATATAGTTATTATCTAATAGGAGTTAAAGACTGAGCTTATTCTTTCATACTTAGTGTTCACAAGGCACTATTGCCTAACGCAGAGGGTGTTCAAATATATAATTAATTTGCTACTATAAAACGAAGTTCTTTATTTTATTTCATAAAACTTGAACAGTGATCAAGAAGTCTAAACTAGAAAAAGTAGCACATGAATGACACTAATCCTATGAAGTCATATTTGCTTTATTTTCGCAAAATATTTTATACTATTACGTCTATTTTCCTCTTGCAAATATTTCAAAAATTCATTTTAGAGGACATCAGCTTTTGTTTTCTTACATGTAACAATGCAGTCAAACCCAACTACTTCCCAGATAAAATCCACTTTCGTCCTGAATGCCCTCCCCACTAATCTGTGCCCAAGGAAACTCTATTTATTGTTCAAAGTCTATCTCAAATGCTACTTCCTTGAAGAGATAGAATCCTGTAAAATTTAGGAGTATGGCCAAGGTTTCCTGTGTTCAAATTTTTTTTTTTTTAAAAGGAAAGATACAGGCAGGAATGAAGGCGAGCAGGCAGGCAGACAGGAAGAGGGAGGAAGAAGAAGCATTGTTATTTTTATTTAGCTGTTCACCCCTGGATCCAGGAGAACTCAGGTCCTAGGGATGTAGGTGGACTGCATTCATCCAGAGGCGGCTGACCCAACTGCTACTTAACCAGGGCACGCCTTGAGTTCAAATCCTGGCCTGCCATTTTCCAAATAGCTTTGAACAATACATTAAATTTCTTGTACTCTGTTTCCTCCTTTCTAAGATGAGGATAATAATTCTTATTGCTCCTAAGACTATAAATAATGTGTATCTGTATATATGTGTATATATATATACACACACACATATGAGTAATGAATGAATATATGATAAATTCTAGTTAGGTTATGTAAAATTTTTACAACACACTAGATAGTCAAAATATGTCAGCTATTATTTACATGGTTTTTAATGATGTAATATCTTCTTTCTTTGAATTATTCATTCAACAAAATGGTGGTCACAGTTGAGGGATGAAAAGCATTAGAAGTGATGTAAAGAAACTCACTGCCTAGCAAACGGATGTACAAACAGACCGTACCATAATCAGGGTTTTGTTTGAGTGTTGCTTCTTAAAGGATGGTCTGAGGACTACGTGCAACAGAAATACCCTGTGTTATTGCTAAAATATAAATTCATGGACTCCACTCTGCTCCTAATAAATCAGAATCTCTGGGGTACAGCAAGCAGGTATTCTCAGGCATACTAAGTTTGGAATTAGATGTATAAAGAGGACACTTTGAAAACAGAGGAGGAAACCCTTAGGTATTTCTCTTACTCTACTTCTATTACCATTTTTATCTTAACTCTCCGGTTAGATTAAAATTCATTCCCTAGGTCAGGTACTTTACTCATATTACTTTAGAATGAAAATGAATACCCTGATTGGGCATTTATCTGAACAGAGATTCATGAATTTTAAACATTTTACATTTAGAAAGTATGAATAATAAACATTGGGGAAAATATTGACATGTCTATATATTCCATACTCCATAGAATACTGTTGACAGTTTATTATGTACTCTTCAAATTTTCTGTACAACTTGATATTGAGGTAAATGCCTCCTCACCCCTTTCTATTCTTGACTTCCTAGGCAGTGCACTTTTCCAACTTTCCTACTCCCTCTTTGATTGCTTTGCACCAGCATCATTTACTAGATGACAACCTTGGGCAAGTAACTAACACAGTGAGCCTCAGCTTTTTCAATGATAAAATGGACATGGTGGGGATATAAAGAAGATAATACTTCCTGTTCATGTCTATCATAACTAAACATAATGTTAGTAGATGGTTTCCAAATGTCAGTTCCCTTTATTGACTCCTCTTTCCCCTATCACTTCACATATGTGTTCCTAAGATCTAAACTTGGACCTTTACTCTTTAATCTCAGTACTTGGTAAGCTAGTTCCTTAATTTTGCCAATTGCTTTTTGCACGTCAAAAGAGAATTCTTCGTTTTCCTCCCTTACAATTCCACCTGCTAAATCACCTAATTTTAACAATTCTATGGGTTTTGAACTCATCTTCCTGGTCTCCTCACATTCTGATTAAAATCTGCCTACTCTAAGACCAGAAAGAGAATAGCAGGGGATAGAGGATAACCAGTATAAATCACTAGAGTTCAGAAGTTTGCAGGGGTCTTGAGTAAAATCCTTTGTAAACAGTTTTACTAGCCCAACCCTCCTAGGAAGTGCCCCATTTTTCTTTTGGCCCCAAACTAATCATCACCACTGATTCTTCAGTTTCTCTTGCCTATCAATCAACTTATTTTCTGTTGTCCTAATTTAGACCCCCATAACCTCTTAGATGGAGAAACTAGATAGGGAAGCTATCATCTATGCAGTTTCCTAATACTTAGGCTTTCTGATCCCATTAGCCCTCAAGACAGCCAGAGGCCCCAGGTCAATTGCCTCTCACTGGATACAGCTCATTAAGGCTACAGAGTCCATCCATTATACTCCAGTGTCAGGTAAAAATATCATTTGCTGTGTGTGTTGTGATGTAAAAAAAAAGTTGGCAATCAGTGCCACTGTCTTCCTAATAAAGATCTGATGGCATCTTATATTCCTTCTTAAAATCTTCACAAATTACTCCTCACTATCTACCACGTGAAGTCTAAACTGCCTGACCAGATACTGATGATACAGTCTCACACCTACCTACTTGTCCAGGTGCGCCTCTCACTAATGTTTTCACTCAGCCAAACTAGTATACGCCCCATTCTCCTCTCTTCCTAATTGTCCTCTTTCATTAGCTTAGGATATTTCCCATCTTCTTCGGGCAAAATTCATTTACCGTCCGCATCCTTCTAAATCCAATGTGGTGACACCTGCTTCATAAACACAGCAGTCCTGCTCTCTCCAGCAAGAACTAGATTCTCCTTAGTATCAACTCACAGAACATCTGTTTTAGTTCTCGGATGGCACTTATTCTGTCTAGTTTGCTAAAGATGAATATGCTTTATAACCCCTACTGCCAATAGTAGTACAGGGTCTTGAGTAGAGACAGGGTCTTGTTTTTGCCTCCATCCCAGTACTTACATATTGCCTTGTATACTATAAGCACTGAATTACTGAATTAAATAATTTTAAACTTTATATAGTACAACATTCAGTATGATTCCTGATAGTTATATATCAGCCAATTTCAAGAAATAAAAGCATGTGGCAGTAATAGCTAAACTAAAAGCTACAAAGTAATAAATAGAGGTTTTAAGGCAGTCCCTCCCCACCCCATGCAAATAGAACCAAATATTTGCATTAGAATGCATAGCAGTAATTCCAATTTAGAAAGATCTAAGTTGTGAATGTTTTTCCTACTGTGGATCCAAAAGAATCTCCAAGCCCTGAATCCAAACCCTGTATTGCATAAACTATACAAACAGAAAGGCTATTTCCCTAAGAAGAAGTAAATAAAATCTGACTCAGCCTTCTTTAACTCCCAGCTCTGCAGTGCTGCTTCCTGGGTTTGCACCACCAAGACCAGAAAACTTCAGGAGCCCCCCCACCTCCCCGTATTTTTAAGAAGCACCGAATGGTAGGAAGGAGAAGGGGAAAGTCCCTACCTGGGATCCGGTGTACTATCACAGAAATGAAACCCACTGCAATAATAGAAAGATTGCTGACAAAATGGAGAAATGTTCGAAAAATCATTTTTGAACTGAGTTCAATAGCAGCAGCAGATTCTGTAAAGACCAAATTCTCACACTGCTGGTAGTTGAAAGCACCAATAAACGGTGAACTTTCACACAACTTCCTGGGTTGTCCCTGGCTCAGGGACAAAATAGGAGGAGATTGGGGTTGGGGGTTGTGAAGGGGCAGGCTTTCAAAACACATGTAATCACTTAGTTTCATTTTTATGACAGGTATCCCCACAACCTATCTATAGGTAGCTGTCTGAAATACTGAAACTATGGGGCCATCCATAGTGGTCTCCCTCCCTAAGCTATCTCCTTTCAAATCTGTCCTCATACTACAGCTAAGTCACTTGATGCACTGAATCAATTTCATTGTGCCACTCTTCTGAGAGATTCAGATCTCCTCTTTCCTTACAGGATGAAGTCCAAATCTAACTTGTCAACTAAGGACTCTACTCAAACTTCTAATCCTTGGTCTCTGTATTTCCTGCATTTCATCATTCCTTTTCTTTTCATTCGCTTAATTCACAAAAAATTCTCTCACAATCTAGTATGATTAAGGCCCTATGAAAGTATGTCCTTAAATTTTAAAACTCATAATCATGTTTAATCATTTCATAATCTTTTTTAACACTGATCTATATCAAATGCTGTGCTATAAATTGAGAACATCGAGAAACAAGTTTCAGTTTCCGCTCTCTAGCAGTTTGTGGGGAGTTTGTTGTTTGCCTTTTTTTTAATTGAGGTGTAACTGACACACAGCATTACATTTAGTTCCATTCTCTAGCAGTCTCCATGATACACTGTTCCCCAGTATGAATTCTCAGCTCAGTAAAACGACTGACATACCATGCGTTTTTCCTTTTGAGTCTTCAAACAAATGCTTTCCTGTGTAAAATATCCTCCGTCTTTCCTGCCAAAAGACCACTTTAGAGTTGCCGGCGACTCAGTACACTAGGCTGCCTTTTAGGAGAGTAAGGATCTGGGTTCAAGATTTGGGTTTTTAAGAAAAAAGCATTTTAAAATCTACCTCAATGACCCTTTGCCAGAGGCCTTCTAGCAATTCCCACTAGGAGTTACGTGCACTGCCACAAAGATGCTTTTACAGTTTATATATCATGTCTTCCAGCAAAGACATCTATTTCAAGAAAGGAGTGGTTGAAATTGTCAGAAAGGGTACAGGTAGAGTAGCAGTTAGGACAATCATCTCCAAAGGAGCACAGGCCAGCTATCCCTGGCTTATCTGTTTGACACAGATCTGAGTCCTGCTTCAGGATGCGCAAACAGCAGTGTGAACGACTTAATAAAAATAAAAATGCTTCTTCCCCTTCTCTCTTCCTGCTTGCCGGCCTGCTCATCTTCATTCCTGCCTGTACTTTGCCTTAACAAGAAAAATTGCCAGTAGAATAAAGAATATTAAACTATTCTTAATTCCCCACGCTGCCTAGCAGATTATTACATACAAAGATGTTTGATATATATTTTGACTGTAATCAGTGAAAAATAATTTATACACTTGTTAAAATTTATTGAAACAAGTGATATTAGAAATGTTAATTAAAGGGTAATAATATTCCTGCAAACAAATAGCATATCTCTAGTTATGGGATAATTACTATTTATGTGGATGGTACCAAAGTCATCAAAATTTGATTTTTTAAAAAAGCCTTAATTAGGCTTCAGGAGGTTATTAGGAGGTAGCCATTCTGGCATGTAAACATATAGTGACTTCAAATCAGTCTCCTCATCTTAATCATATCAAATGAAATAATCAACTCGATTCTCTGAATCTGGCCAGGGAAGAACCAGATGCTCAACAATGGTGACATCAAGACGTAAGTACAGAATGAAATCCAGTCTAAAACAATATGTTAACCTTATCTTTCACCTTAAATAAAATAAATGCTTACGAAAAAAAATAACCAAAGAGTATTTTTTAGCAATGATGGGCCAGCTAAGTCATCTTTTTATTTAGAACATTATAGTACTTTGTAAGGTAATGATTCAAAATTCAGGTGACATGTCATACCCACTGAAATAGTTTTCTGTTTGTATTTATTTTATTTTTATTTTTTAAAGGAAAGATACAGGCAGGAATGAAGAAGACTAGGCAAGCAGGCAGGAAAAGAGGAGGTGGAAGCATTTTTTTTTAATCTAGTTGTTCACAGTGGTCATTCCCCCGGCCCCAGGTCTATGAACCTTGGACCTTGGGATATATGTGGGACTACTTAAGTAGTAGACCATAAGGCCACCAGAGTACACCCTGAACTTATTATTCTAAAATTCCATTTTGAATACTTCATTACTCTCGAACCTATTCTGTACCATTAGCATATCCTACAAACAATATTTTATACTTAACCAATTTTCAGTAAAAGTTTTATTTTACTGCTTTCAATTTTGTATGAGTATTTGTTATGTGGTACATATATTTTAAAAGTCAATTAATTAGATGAGATTTTATTCTAATGTCTAGAAGGCAGCAAGGCAAATTTGCTACCCACTTTAAGAATTCCAAATTCCCTGTGGCACTGTTTGCAAATATATCCAATTGTGATTGCATATACTGGCAAAATACAGATATAATAGGTGAATTATCTACATATTGAAAAAAATGGGTGATGTGACTTTTAATCTGACTAATATAGTGTAACATGTTGAGAGCTTTCAAAAAAAATCTTATCAGTAGCTTACATCGAGTATTTTTTTTTCTTTAACTAGATGATATTAGAGATCCTCCAGTCCAAATTCAACTTCTGAACTATAGTAGCATTGAAGTGACTCGCCAATGCTGCCTGCTGTTTGGCCACCACTAATCTTTATTCCATATCAAACTGCTGCTAAGACTTCCAAATATAATTCATAAATGCACCATTGATACAATTGATGTGTAAAAAAGTCAACTCATATAAAGTTCTGGTTAGTAATTTCTGGGTTTTATTTTACTATTTTTGCCACAAGAAAGTAATTTTGACAAAAAAATTTTATTAGTCATCTCTAATAACAAATAGTGAAAAAACACATGGTAATATTAAATAGCAATAGTACATAGTTATTGTTTAACAGTGGTAAAATGGACAGAGTGATTTAAAAGTTTTTACTTTTTAATGTAATACTAATCCATGAAAAGCTTTTAAAAATTATCTCCAAAACTATTTACAATTTAAGCAAATTTTCTAAAAGAAAAAGTACAGGCACACCCCTGTGGCTCAGTGGCTAAGGTACAGGCCATGTAAAGCCCAAGGACCTGGATTCAAGACCTAGGACCCAGGGAAGAAAAAAAAAAATTGCAATATTATTAAACATTATCAGATTAATTCACTGAGTCCTTTTTTTGTTTATGAAAGGACTGGAAGGTTAAGAAAGAAAAAAAATAATTCATATATAATTTAAATAATTCACACTTTTATAAAATATGCCAGATACCTAACCTCAAAAAAAAAATCACATACTTCATATTAATGTACAACTTAAATTTCCTTTTATATCTTGAAAGGAAATTCAAGGAGTTGTTCCCCTCCCTATACTTAAGGTCTACATTTTCTTTAATAACTAGAGAGCTTTTCAGGGCATAAATGTCATTCTTTCACAACAATAATGGGCTTAAATTCTCAGTTAATGTTTTAAGTACACGATTTTATTTGTGCAGTGTATTTGCAATAACTGTAAACCTCTGTTTCAGGAGCTCTCTTTTTTGTATTAGAAAGTTTTCAATAGCACTGGCTTCTTTTAAGAGTCCATCTAGCTCCTCGATGTAAGATGAATCTGCTGCTGCTCTCTCACTAATGGGGAAAAAAAAGTTTAATGTTAAATATTTATCACCTCCAAACACACTATCATAGTGATGTTCTTTATTATATTTGTCACTTACTTCATTTAAATGGCTTTGTGCATCAGAAAGCTTCATTAATTTATACTCTTCAGTAAAAGTTAAATTAGTCCCATAAATTTCACATAGCAGAAAGTGTAATATACATATAAATCTAATACATTACCTACATTATTTTAACTGCCACATTTAACAGTCACCATTATCAAAAACAACCATTCAGATTTTAAAAACTCCTTACAAAATGTAATAATCTCAGGTCAATAAAATATTAAGTTCTGTCTTCAAGTATATAGAGGTAAAATTTCAACATTTCCTAATTATAAATATTTGCTTTTAATATCACTCTATTTTATCAATAATTTCACCACATGGTATTTTTCTCAAAGAAGTTTTTGCATATTTTAAAAGTTATGTCATTTAAATTAGGGACTAAGATATGTAAGCCTACTATTAGTTCTGGTAATAGCAAAACAAAGAATATTTAGTGGGAAAGTCAGCATTATTCTTTTAAAATAACCAACTAATCTAAGAAAATAATATAGAATAACAAATTTCAAAATTATAATTACTGAATAGATTTTTACAGTCACTGAACTTACCATATTTCAAGAAGAAAACTTACATTTTTTAAAAAAGAAAATACACTATAAAACTTGCCTTAAGATCTTTGCATACATATACAACATTCGGTTCATTTCTTTGCTGATCTCTATTCAAAAAAAAAATCAATGAGTAAGTTATAAACTGTAACAAATTGTCTATATTAAAAATCAAAGTACAGCAAATACCAGAATTTTATACATCACCATTTAAATCTGTCTCCAGGGTTTCTTCTTTATAAAACAGTCCAGAGTTTTCAGATAAAGAGGAATCTGATTTTCTAAGAGAGGACAGTTGTGGACTATCGGACAGTTGTGGACTATCTGGCATTTGAGGCTAACAGAAGGTAAAGAAAACAGACACACAATCAACAACATCTGGACATATAGGTATCCCACTTACTATAGCAAAATAATTAAAGTATTATGTATCGAAAGGCATGAACCCACCGTTGTCTCTAGATCATAAACTACCACAACGAAATCTCCCAATAGTTTCTTGGAGGCCTTCACTTAAAGAAAAAGCTGCTGGGGTCAATATTGTCCCGCTAGGACAATCTTAGCTTTGTGGAGATATAAAAACCTTACATTTAATTAATCAATACAGCTAGCACAAATGGAAGAAATTTGAGAAGTGGGCATAAAAGAGAACTGGATATTAAAGTTTAGGAAGCTATAGATTACCTCCAACTCTCTTGGTCTCTTGCAATTTCCAGTATCAGGTTTTACAAGGTGATTTGCCATCAGATTCTGGAGACAAGAGCTGGAAAATTTAGAGCAATGGAAAATTTAAGTACAAACCCCCTGCTACAGCTCACTTGAATCTTTCTCTTTCCTTCCACTCTTACTACCATTAATCTAAGCTGTCATCTGTCACTTACCTACTCTATTTCTCCCTTCTCTAATTCATCCTACCCACTGTTCTTCGGATAATCTTTCCAAACTCTTGACTACTGCATTCCCTTAGTTCAAAAATCTTCCCTTGATTATTCACTGCTCTAGAATAAGTTTAAATCCCATAAGGCCTTCAAAATCTGACATCACCTAGGGCCAACCTACCAATCCCATGATTTTCAACTATTCAGTCAACCAATCTAATCTCTGCGGCACTTCTGCCCTGTTTCAGCATTCCTTTAAATGTCTTCTACCTTCACAAAACCTTAATGTTAAAAAGATCTTAGTTTATCTAATTCAGCCTCCTTTTTTACAAATGTGAAAAACAGAATGGTTGACCAATTTCAAATGAGTAAAACTGGGTAAGAGGAACCAAGTGCTCTTCTAGTCTGAGATTGCTTTCACTGCCCTATCTGACTTTCATAAAGCACCAAAGTCTACTTTTCAATTATTTCCCCATAAATTCTGAAGGTATTTTCCCTGGAAGCCTGAAAGATTACACTTTGAAGAACAAAAAATGTTGAAACCTATAAAAATCTACATCCTAAAGCGATGCGATGTCCTGCCTCCACTCAAGTTAATAATGTGCTTTGGTTTTTAAGAAACCCTGCTGGACCAGGTTCACTGTAATGAATCTCGATTCATTGTATCTGACAGAAAAACAATACCAACAAATCAAGATGTTTGCGGGAACGTTTGCTTTGCCCTGGTGAGTTGGAAAACGTTTCAGAGAAGCCAACCAAAGGGCTGTTCTCTTTTCCCTTCCCCTTTTTCTCTTCCCTTTTCCTTTTCCACATCTTCTCTCAAACAAAATGTTCACAAGGGGCAAACGAAAACTTTCATAGCTACGTAACTCTGTTTCTGCGAAAATTAATTTCTCTGTCACAACTGCGGGCCTCCGCCGAATCTAGGCCTGGTCGGGAGGCCGGACTTCAGCGTGTGACCAACACCAGTCACAGCCACGGCCTGTAACTGAAGTCATTACCAAGCCCTACCCCTTCGTTACGCAACTTTTTTTTCCTCTCTTTCACAATGCCACCTCAGCCCTCAGGACATTTCACCCACCTTTCTGCTCACTTCCCGCCCCCCTGGCTCTCTTTTCTCCCCAATCGAGTTTCAGCCTCCTAGCATCTCTGAGAGGAAGTGTCCCTCTCTCTCACTCTTGTTACACACCGAGTCACACAACCGTCCGGGCCCACCCTAAAAACAACAGAAGACGACACGCGGCGTCGAGGCCTCGCTCCTCAGTGGAGGCGCGGGAAGGAAGAGACTGGAAGTGCGCGCCTGCGCAGATTGCGAGGGGCGGAGGCGTTCCCAGCGGGCCCTGTGCCAACCACGTGACTGGGTTGCGGCACCCCTGGAAGACTGGCCCAGAGCATTTCCGCGCTGCCACTGGAAGGCTTTCTTCAGCTTCTCTTCACCGCAGTAGCCATCACCACCACGCAAAAATGAATCTGACCTCGTCTCCCAGTGTGTTTAGGGAAGAAGGGGAAAATCTAAGATCCCTCTCTCAAGAAAACGGGAAAATTACCAGAGCACAGGGTGGTGCGGGTAAAGAACTCAAAATAGTATACCCACCACCACGTGTCAAGTAAAAGCTGCGTCCTATTCCAGATGTTTTGTGTGAAAGAAAGGCTTAAACCTCAGTTCCACTGGCCCACAGCTGTGACTTCCAGATTCAGAACCTCAATTCCTTCACCACTTTTTATTTACTGCAGTGTAACTCAGAATCCCACCCTTCTAGAAAATTGCTTTCTTCTTGTGTCAATGAGTTTCGTTGATTTAATTGACAGCTTTCGAAAAATATTTCTAGTATTCGTGGTTCACATCCTTGAAGCTTAGCCTCCCTGGTTACTTTAATTTGGTGACTTTGACCTGCAGTTTCAAAGACTGACATTTAAACTATTGCCCAGTTAGTTGATATGGAAACAAAATAGTATATCACCTCATAAAACAAAGGTCAAGGACACCCCTCCATAAATTCCGGGTGCACAATCTTAGATCTTAAGAAAGTGTATTTGACATAAGTATTTATATGCTTCCCCTTTGGCTTGTTAAAATGTCAAACACTTGTGTTGTTTCTATGTATTTATTGTTTGTGAAAAAGTCAATAGTTTAAGTTACTGAAAATAAGTACTCACTTTAACTGATTTGCTAGTACTGCGAAATAATAAACTACATGATTATGTTGCAGTTTTTGACAATCTTTAAAGAATCCCAGTCACTGAGTACCAATAGCAACCTGTGATGAAATTTTCCTCATCTGTGGTAAAATGATGTCTTTTTCATAAGGTCAGTATATTCACTTTAAAGGGGTGTCCTTTATTTCAACACTGTGTCCTTTCTAATTTTCTTGGTGTTTATGCTTTCATTATATAAATATATATTTTTAGGATTTTATTGCCATGCTTGCTAAAATATAAAGTTGTTCATTCAGTGTTTATCTCTTTTTTGTTTCTACTGTTGTTATTCTTAATGCTTCATTAAATCCAAAAGTCTAGAAAATATTAATTCCTCCCATAGCACTGTATATCTAAACTGGTAGTTATCTAGTTCTTAATTATTTCCAGGAAAAATTATTCCCCCTAATACGTAAGTGTTTAAAACATTCGGAGAAAAAAACACAGATATTTCGTTTTATTTTATCTTATCTTCATTGTGTAAACTAAATGAGCAAGAAAACATGAGAGGATATGGAGACGTACAGCTGTATAATACTTTAAGATACTCAAAGGGGCTGTGCCTGGGTGGAGTGGTGGTTTGGTTCACTGCTTCCTGCTGAGCACAGTCCACCTACATCTGAAGGACCCAGGTTCACCATGATCCGGAAGCCAGGAGGAATAGCCAAGATAAACAATTAAATAAAAATGCTTCTTTTTTCTCTCTCTTCCTCACTGCCTAACTACCTGCCCACCTTTGTTGTTGTGTACACCTTTCCTTTAAAGAAGGAAAATATTCAAAGGAGGAGTGCCTTGGTCGAGTGGTCGTTGGGTGGGTCCTACACCTCCAACTGGGTGTAGTCCACATACATTCCAAGGACCCAGGCTCATGTGAGGGGTGAAGATGAACAACTAAATTGAATAAATAAAGTATTTCTTACTGCCTCTACCTTTCATGTGTGTATATATATGTATATATGTATACATATTTACATGCACATATATGTATATATTATATATATATATATTCAAAGGACTGTCATCTAATCTTCATAAACAACTCTGTGAAGTGTTTAGGCTATGGAAACACCAGGGTTGCTCAATATCAAGGGAAAAAAATCCCCAAACTAAGAAGTGGGTAAATTATGCATTGTACATCTTTACAAGTGGAGAAAAATAATTGTCAATGAATCATTTCTAGTGTTTTTGGCGTGCCCTGGTGACCTAGCAGAAGGACACCAGATATAGTCTATGCACATCCCAAGGACCCAGATTCGAATTCCAGGATCAGTGGAAACAACCAAAATGAACAACTAAATAAAATAAATAAAATGCCTCTTCCTTATCTCTCTTCCCGCGTGCCTACTATAGTCTTCACTCCTACCTGGTAACTTTGCTTTAAAAAACAAAACAAAAACAACAACGGAGAAATAACTTCTTTGTTGCTTTGCTTCTGATCACCACTGACTCCATGCTATCGTGTTAATTGGACTGATGGAAGATGAAAACTTGCTGTTTCAATTTCTATTGTGTGTATGCCTATGGTATGCTTCTGAAATGTGCTATTTAGTTTTCTTCTGATAAGTTACGGCACCACACAGCTGACTGTCTGCCATACATCCTTGTAATCACTGCTGTTAACATACATTTTTATGACCATATGAAATAAAAGTCCTGTCTTAAAAACAACAAAAAACGCAACTGTTTCTGTAAGCATTTTGCTTTCTAACTCTAGAACCCCTCTTTTTTTTTTTTTTAAGTTTTTAGTATTTAATTTCAGTAACTGTTTTACAAATTAAAATAAACTCATATGTGTAGTAGAATTCCTCTTTTAAGACAGTCTCTGTGCTCAAACAAAAAATCACGCAGCTAATTTCCTTGCTAGCAACATAATACAATTAACGCATGTTCAAGGGGAAAAATGCCTATGCAACTTTGTTTCTGTTCATTATTTTCAGGGCAGTGATATTTACAGTGTGTTTTATGAAAGTTATGTTCTAGATGCTCTGGTTACATTATAGGAATTCTTCTAGTAGGGCTGATTTATTCAGCCCTGCTAGATTGGAAAAACAAGTTTTGTGCTGAAATGTGAAACTAACATGTGAAAAAGATGTTTCTAATTGACCAAATAGGTACTTTTTTAAAGAACTTGGGAAAATTATTATTTAAATTAAAATAAAAAGAACTTAGATGGCTTTTGAAAGAGGGACAGGATTTGGAAAGACCAGAACTCCAACTTTCATAGGAGATATTATTTTACTAAAATAGTGAATTTTACATTAAAATACATACTCATGTTCTCTGAGTCTTTATTTCAACTTCTTTTGCCCTAAAAAGAACCCACGTTTGAAGGCGGATCCAAGGCGTGCCAACAACAGTCTCCTCCCCCGTCTTTTCTTCCTCGTTTGTGAATTCCCAGCATTGTTTCCAATGCTTTCCTGCTCGGGCCGCTGAAGAGGCTGCCACGTTCTGCGATCTGCACGGCATCGGCAACGGGAAAAAGAAAGGAACTTCAAACCTATATCGCTTCCTCTCCTAGGAAACTATTAGGCACCGGTAAGAACTACTCTTTCTCTTTCTTTGGAAACCCCAGGCCTGGCGATTAGAGACAAATAAGCGAGAAAAGCGATAGAGGGAGGACCCTGAAGAATTTTTGTTTCGCTGTACCACTGTCATTTACTACATTAAAGTTAAAACTGAGAAGTTTTTTGAATAATCACCTACTGGTTATTTTAAAATAATAATAAGTACATCATGTGTTAGCATAAATACCGTTTTAATTATGCTTGTGATTTAATTATGTTTGCATTTCAATACAAACTACAGCGGAGTGACATTGCTTTTCATTTTTACAAATCTCTTTACTATCTGGCTTAAGAATCAGCTGCGTTCTCATCGGCTTGTGCATTGGGTCTATGTAATATCACACAGAATAGGGCCTCTGGTAAACTATTGTATAGTGATGAGAAAATAAGAGTGAAAAAGGTGAATTACAACTTAGGATCATTGTAAAAATAGCTTTGACCTCAGGAACCCCTGAAAATCTGCTTTAGAATAATAAAAGAAATAAGTTTGTCTTTCAAGGGAGTCAACTCTGAATCCATTTTAAAAAGCAAGCCCCAAAATTGCCAAAAGTTCATCATCTTGATAGAATCTGCATGGGGTACAACTGGAAATTATAGCATTCCCCAGGAGACTTTCATTTCACAATAAGGAAAGGATTGAATAAACATTCTATTTTCAAGTATGAATAACAAAAATGAGGACACCCTTTTTAACCTTTTGTCTGTTGCAACTGTTTTAAGTTCTATTAAGTCTTCCTTCAAAATATTTTTAATGTGGCTTGTTTATAATATCCCTGCATGAATACCAAATTTACATGAATTCTTGTAATAGTTTCATAGCCTCTCCCTAATCTTTTTGCTTGCCAATTCAGTGTTTTCCTATTGCCTGTAAGTTTAAACTGAAACCCTTCTCTACAGCTTCCAAGATCCTCCATGAGTGAACCGTACCTTACCTTGTGTTCACTGCAAGGCATCTGGGCAATTTATTCTACTGCCTTGACTTCATTAAGTCCACCCCCACAACATTGTTTCAATTACCACATTAATGCTTATTGACATCTGAATCTTCAGCATTATTTAAGGTTAAGTTCAATTTCCTTTTCACTCAAGACCTTCCAACTACATCAGTTCCAGTTTGATTTTTTGCTTTAAATTTGTATTTCATACTTGATTATATACTCTTTCAAAAATAATTTTATCTACATTTTTAAGTCTACCATTCCCACCTTTGCCACATTCACATACATACATGAGATGCCAAAATTTTCAAGGACAAAATGACTTATAGAACCAAAAATTTAGATTGTGATCCTGTTCCTCTCGGGATGACTATCTAATTACAAGAAGTTAGGTAATATGCTTCTCATCTCATCCCATACCTGAACTGGAATTCCACAGAAAAGATAAACATAATCATAGTTTTTCAAATTCAAGGCATTTTCACTCATAATCTAATGTTTTTATGTTCTAATAGCTCAGTAATGCTGGCTGTAAACAAATAATCAATATGGGTTTTCTTAGAATTATGATGAAGTGGTCACCAGGGAACGTACCATGTACAAATGGTTCCTGCCTTGCAGCCTTAACTAGAAAATCTACTTAACAGAATTGCTAGAGCTGGGGCCATTAAGGATTGATCATTCAATTTCTTCATTTTCTAAATGAGCAAACTGAGATCCTCAGAAATAAGTGAATTGCTCAGGACAAGATGTGTAATAAATACAGTCTAATTTCCATCATATAATATTGTACCATTCACTAGCTTCTGACTAGTTTCCAAGACCTGTATAACTAAAACATTTTTTTGTTTGTTTCAGAAAATTAACTGACAAGCTATACACAGGAAATACACAGGAAAAAAGACAGTGACCACGGTGGGCAGAAATGGGGGAGGAAGGAAGTAGGTGGCAGTAGAGGTCACTGGAATTCTGGTGGTGGACGTGTGAAATACAGACTGATGTCCTAAAATAAATACAGCAATTTTAACAAAAGAAATAATAAAATTATTATTAAAACAAGCAAGGAAATCCAAAAAACAAACCAACAATTGTCTGGCACATCCTGTGGTTCAGCAGATTAAGACAACTGAGGTGTATGGACCGACCACACAAAGCTCTAGGACCCGGGTTCTCAACCCCGGTCAGGGTAGAAAAAGTGAGACTTTGGGAAGGTCTTTCTGAGGCAATATAAAATTCTATTTTTTTTTAAAATCTTTTCAAACTGTTTTCATATTCTTTCTCTTTCTCGTCGGCTTTCTGATGGAATGAAAGTATTTTTTATTTTGAGATCGCTTTAACAAAGTATGTAAATTAAAATTAGCTGTGCAGGTTCATTATTCATCAAATATATGATAACACATCAATCATGCCCACCACCAGATTTCTAATAATCCTCCACCACTGTCCATTAGACCCCACCACTTCCTGCTGCAACTCCCTACCCCTTTTCCTTCTGGTAACCTCAGTTCTGTTGTCAGTGTCCAAGGATTAATTTTTGTTTTGTCTGTTCATTTGCTTTGTTTCTTTATAGTCCACATATGAGTGAGATCATCTGGTATTTACTGTTTTCCTCTGGTTTATTTCACTTGGCATAATTCCCTCTAGCTCCCTCACTGTTGTCAAAATGGCAGAGTTTTGTGGATTTTTAGAGTTCTGTGGTATTCCATTGTGTATTATACACATCTTCTTTATTCATTCATCTGTCAGTGGCACTTAGGTTGTTTTTGTTTCTTGGTAGAATGAATTCTTTTTTCTTTTTAAGGACAGGTGCAGACAGGAATTAAGGTGAGCAGAGGCAGGCAGGTAGGCGGAAAGAGAAGAAAAAAGCATTTTATTTTTATTTAGTTATGCATCCTGGTTGCTTCCACTACCCTTGGGACACAAATCTGGGACCTTGGGATGTATGTGGACTGTGCCCAACCCCTGCTCCACCAGGGTGCACCAGAATGAAAGTTTTAAGACAGAAAAAAATGCTATCAGTCTTTTTATGCGCTGACTTATAACAGTATTTATGAGACAGAAGAAAGACTAGACAAAGGAGTCACAGGTTATTTGAAGATGTTTTGGAAAGTAATTTGTTAGTTAAAACTATGGAGCTGGAGCCAGAAATTGAAATTTGCAAGTTACATATCCCCTAGACATTATCAATCTCTTTTCACTTTATAGTCAAACTTCTTAAAAGGATAACTTGTAGTCTCTATCTTTATTTTTATCCCCACCCATTCTGTCCTAGATCTTGGTCTACCTGCCTTCTGCTACCTCTAACTTCTTCTGAACTGTTCTACCATATAAAACCTTCCCAACTGTCAAATGCAATGAAGAGTTTGAAGCCTGTATCTAAAATAGGGGTTCTGCAGTGTCTGAGTTCAGGCAACACCTCCTTGAAACTTCATTCTCCCTTGACATATGTTACACTTCTCTCTTTGACTTGTAAAACTGAACTATTTCTCACTCAAGTCTTTTATTCTTTTTCTCAGTGAGGTAATGTAGTTACTCATTACATAATTCTTAGTTAATGAGTTAATCACTCACCAAATTGTCCAAGTGAGAAACTTTGAAGATAGCCTCAGTTCCTCCTTCCATCTGACCAGCAACCAATCCACTAAAAAAAAAAAAAACCTGTTCACTCTCTTGAATCCATACTCTCCCTTTCTTCTACATAGCCTTGCTTTATAGACACGTCACCTCCTTCTCACCCCCATAGCCACTACTCTGCATTAACTTATAGCTTCAACAATCTTACCATAACTGTCAGAATTGCTTCTGAGGTGGTTTTCATGAAATCCATTCTGTCTAAGGCTGCAAGAGTGAGCTTTTTAAAACAAAAATTCGACCATTTCTTTCTCTTATTTAAGTAAGTATTTTTTCAGAACTTTTTTTTTAACTTATCTAAGTATTTTTTTTTAACTTATCTAAGGCTTTGCAAGCTTTCATCAAATTGAACTGCATTGCAAGTTGTACTTTATGTGCTTTGAAATAGGCAAGATAAAAATAATGTAATCTAATAGTCTCATTTTATAGGCAAGATGGAAATATGTGAACTTCTCTAATTTATCTATGACATAATTTCACTTGGTAGGCCAAGTGAATTGTGAATGGTTAATACTGTTGTCATTGGAAGTGTCTCTTATACCTAGTCGAATTATTTGCTTCTGTGTTAGCATTCTGTAAATTAAATTAGTCATTAAATATCTCAGAGGTTCTTGAAACAAATCAGCTATTGTGCTAGTATTATTCTTAACATTCACTATTATTATAATTTTAAATATTTGTACTATCTGATAATAATGTTATTGAAGTGCTAAGAAGTGTTATTACTGCTTGTGATGAAAAATGCCTCCAAATATATAAGTTGGGAGAAAAGTTAGATGTAAGAAAATAATAGTAAATAGGCCAAAGTACTACCATGATGGCCTGTGTGGAGAAAGCACCCTGCAAAACATTAGTAATAATGCTGAGAGTGTTGGGCCCGGGGGTAAGAAAGCAAGAATACACTTTGCTATAGGTTTATGTACTCTAAGGATATCTCCTCCGATAATTTTATGTTTATTCCCAAGGAAAAGTTAATCATGAGTTATGTGAGATCTTCAGAACTTCATTCTTACTGGGAAATGTAACAGCATTTACCTTCATTACAGTGTAAAAATGAGGCTCCTGTAAGCCATGTTCTCTCAAGCTCCTTGCTTCAGGCTATTGTTTTTTCTGTGAGTTCTCTTCTCCTGGCTTCGAAAACAGCTCCTCTTTTCCAAAGCAGTGCAAATCATCACTTGCTCTAAGAAGCTTCCCTAGCACCACACCCAGCACTTAGAACATTCATACATTATTTTGTAATCTTCCCATTAGATTGTCATTGAAGGATAGGCGCGAAGTCTCACTCGGGTGTGCTTTGTCCACTTTCTAGTCCCATGCCTGATACTTGGTGGATGCTCAAGAATTAACTGATGATTTGATTCAAAGATTATCATTATGGTATTACCATGCCTACGATAACTGTGTCCTTCTCTAAATCCATTCACTGACGAACAATACTCACTGTCGTAAACACTAATAACTTCACTCAGTTCCTGCCATACAGCTTGGTACTTTTCAGGTGATTTTCTTTTTGAGCTATCATAGCCATTATTTTACCAATGGGTACATATCCTATATCTACCTATGTCTAATGACCATCTAAATAACATTTAGATATGTGTAAAGAAGTGAACATAGGTAGAACTGTTAGATAACCACTAACAAGTATTTTGGGTTAGCTTAATTTGGATTAAGTTTTTTTCAACTGGGTTTTAATTTCCTGCTGCCTCTATCATATATGTTTGGCCTCAGTAGACTATGCTAAAAACATTTTTAACTCAGTTCTCTCCCTATGAAAATAGATTTATAAATATACCCATAGATGCCAATGACAACTATAACCCAACCACATTTCTTGGAAACCAAACCATAACTGTCCACAAGGACCAACTGCTATATTATGGAGTCAAGTTTCTTCATCATTTCCGTGGCATGGACCCCTGTGGGCAGTCTGGCGATGTCTAGAGAGCCCCTCCCCAGAATAAAATTTTATGTGCATAAAATTAAATACTTAGGAAAAAAAGAAACCCACTATATTAAAATAAGGTTATCAAAAAAACACCTCTTTATTAAATTTGTTGTAGTGTTTGTGCCCTTTATTAACACATTAAATAACAAGATCAACTTGTGGGACTAATCCATAGATTTCAGAGTAATAATCAGTTGAAACATATTTCAGGATCTCTGTAACAAGTTTAACATGATAGAAAATATGAGTATCTGTTATTGTTATCGATACTACTATGACTAATACTTGTTTGTTTCTTACATAATAATGGAAGGAACTCTGAATTTCAGCTAGATGTGGATAAAAAAAAATATGTAGCTTTTCCCCATCCAACTTCAGAGATTTCCCAGATCTTGAACTCTTACTCCACCAACAAATTTGGAAGAGTGCATACTACATTGGAGGAGGGCAGGACAGAGGAGAGGAGCAAAAGGAAGAATTTGTAATGTTTTTCAAATCCTGGTTGTTGCTTTTTTTATTGTGTAATTTTATTTTGTTGCTGTTATTGTTGTTACAGGAAAATTGGATTTATGTATTATTTGTGTGAAAAGAATAGTATAGCTCAGACTCCAGATCAAAAGTTGCTTTAGCTCAGGGAGAAAAAGGGCCATCAAGTGCCAGAGCCCTTCAGCCTCCTCCCACCCTGCCCCCACTCCCAGGTAGAAACTCCATTTTTATCATTGCCTCACCCTTAGCACTTTGACAATGAGTGCACAAACCTTCAACCTCCCATGCACAGGAACCCATTGGTTGTAAGACCAATCCCAGGTAAGGGACAAGATAAGGTTTTTTTTTTTTCCAGCATCCTACATTTATATTGATAACATATTTATATTTTCCCAAAAAAAACTAAAACAATAATTCAATTCAGTAATGGGCCTCTTATCCACTCTTGAAACATTGTTTAATGAGAAAATTATTTCTCTCTCATGGAAAATAGTTTCCATTTTTCTGATGGTTTGGAAGAACATTTTTAGATGGATGTTCATAAACCAAAGACTGTCAGCTTATTAAATGTCCGGTGTTCATCAGCAAACTAGGTGAGGCACTGACTCTGAATTTGGAAGTAGTACAAAGCAGGGTTGTTGTTACCTATTATCAGATGACTCTTCGCTTTCATCAGGAATAAAGATGGCTGCTAAATCAGAAGAGAGCAATTGTATCAACTTTCTGGAAATGAAATTTATTGATGGTACACTTTACTTTATAGGTAAGTCTAAAGCAATAAGCCAAGTACAGGTTTAAATAAATGTATTCAACTAGAAAAGGTGTGAGGCGAATTATTAAGTTATTCTTTTTTGTTACCAATAGCCATGATGACACTGATGATACTCTTCTCTGGAAAAAATATTTGACTTCTAGAAATTAACTGTAATAGATTCAAGGTCGCAGCACCTTGTCCCACCACATGTCCTGGCTCTTTAATTAGCAATAGCCCACTTACAAGGTGACTGTAGGTATACATCATGAAACTCGCATGAAATAGAGTACTTTTAGGGAATACATTTTCCTAAAGCAGACAGGCAACTTATATGAGATACTTTAAATGTACATTTCTGTGAGTGTTATACCATCCTATGTAAATATATTTGACAAATAAAAATAGATTCTTATGATTAATCCAGAATTGGTTTCATTTGAAAGTTTCACAGAAAAAAATTAGATGACTTTCCATTGAAGCAATAGTTTTAAGACTAAAATACGTATCCTTATAAAAATTCTTTTTAGCTACACATTTAAATTTATAAATCCTGGGTTTAGGTTTTATATCTAAGTTAACCTGAGAACATACTAAGCCTAACAAGCTTCTCTTTATGGCACCTTTTGGATAATTATATAATATTTATAATGGAGACCATCAAAGGCTATCACTGGTAAGATAGAGGTTAAAAATTGGGAATGGCAGAAAAGAGTAATAAAAGGGTAAGGTGAGAGAAGAGTCTGATTTTAAATACAGAACTTAACATATTTTATTTCTCTTTTTTCCCTTTTAGCTGAAAATGATGGTAAAGTATAAATTTACTTCTCATTCTTTGCAAAATAAGTAATCACTTGAGCAAGCATCCCACAGACATATCCTTATCACCATTCTTAGCTGAGAGAAACTGGTACCAATCTATTTGAAAAACTAATCTTCACTTAAAGGAATGTGGATTTAATAGCAGAGCCTTGGAATAAAGATGACAATAAGGGATACAAAGAACAACCACTAACAAAATACGGCTCTCTACACATGAGGAAATTCTCCAGCTCTTAGAATCTACAAAAATAGACCATTCGTGTTATGTGGATCTTAAGATTAGCAGAAAGCCATGAAGTTTTTAGAATGTATAGGAAAAGCAATTGGAGCTTGAGAATTGTACAAAATGAAGAACATCTTCCTTCTTCAAAGCACCTCAGAAATTCTTTAGAAAGAAGCCCAGGAGGCTCCCAGGGGATCAGAAAATTCTGGAAATAGAGAAGGAAAAAAAACAAGCAGAACTATGAAATTGAGTTATTAAGTCTTCTAAGAACTGAATGTGCCTAACTGTTATCCTTTCAGCGTTCAGGGAGGATCATACCCATATCTAGCCTATGAACCTCTAATAGGCCCCTAGATTATTACAGGTTATTAATATCGCAGTCTTTCCTTAAAAGTAGCATTGTCCCCATTCTTAACTGGACTAGAAGTAGAAAACAGCAACATTTTAAAAAACACTATGTTTTCATGTTTCTTCTTTCTCCCAGTATTATTGATATAACTCTTTCAAATGTTTTAAAGATTTCCCTGCTCTCCAGTTATTTAATTTGGTTAATGTTGACCTCTATATTTCAGGCATTATTTGAGGCCCTAGGAAACAATAACAAGTAAAACGCAGTTCCATTGTGAGAATCAAGCAATTGGAATGTGGTTTGATAAGTGTTACAAAGGCACAGGATTCTGCAGGAGCATACAGATGGGTCCCCTAACTCAGTCCAGTAAATTCTGGGAAGGCACTTTGAAGGAGGGACAGATCTGAAGGTGAATAAGAGTTAGCCAAGTGACAGTATTCTGAACAGAAAGATCACATCCAAAGGCCAAGATATGAAACAAAGACTGACATGTATGAGGAATTCAGGATGGGAGTAGAATGATGAGAGAAGAATGGAAAATGGGGTACAGATCAGGAAGGCTCTCTTATTGTAGGATATAGAAACTGGACCTATCTTTAGGGTCAAGGGAATTCATTAAACACAATATTTATGATCCAGGATAGAGATTAGTGTGTTTTAATAAAATGATCCAAAAACATAGGAACTAAAAATAAAATAGAAAACATTTCTCTTGAATAAAAGTTCAGGTTGGCAGTTCAGGATTAATATGGCTGGATGCAGTCTGATGATGCTGGGATCTCAAGCTCCTTCTGTCATGTTATTCTTTCATCCTTTTAACTTTTTAGTTCATTCACATACTTGAAAGTTATCATCATGCTTCCTGGGTCCATAGCCCAGCTGGTAAGAAAGATTCAAATAAGAGGAAGACAGACCCATTCTTTTTAAAGGCTCTTCTTAGGGAGTTGTACACATCAATTCCACTCATATTCCTTTGACTAGAATTTAGTCACATGACCACCCCAAATGGCAAGAATATCTGGAAAATATAATCTTTATTTTGCATAACCTTGTACCTCATTAAAATTCAGATAGAACATGATCATATCTCTGAATTTTAATTTTAGTCAAAATTGAATTTTGGCTTCAGTGTAAAGAATTGATGTGGGGGACCAAAAAAAAAAAAAAAAAAAGGGAGATGACAATTAAGCTATGGTTGTTCCTACAAGGAAGATGATGACATGCAGTAACATACAGTGGGATGTTGATGAAGAGCTGTGAGTGGATTTTAGAGATACTTGAGAGCATTAACAGTGCATGGTTTGGGTTAGAGAGAGAAAGAAAAAAAGGTTATACTTTCTTCTCTTTTCTTTCTTTTTTTTTCCTATTAGGCAATTTGTACCATTCAGCAAAAAAGGAAACATGAGAAATAGCAGGGTGAAGAGTGTGCAGGCCAAGTAAAAAGATAGATGACACATTTAGTTTTGGACTTGTCTGTGGGACATCCTAATAGAGATCTCCAGTGGACTGTTGGGCATACAGTGCCTAGAAATGGCATCTGAATCTATAGAATAAAAAGACAAAGGAAATGTGTAGAGTGGGAAAGTAAAAAGTCAAAGACTAAATGGTGAGGATGCAATAGAAAGAAGATCCAATAAAAAAAAAAAAAAATAGAGCAACCAAAGGGAAAACAACAGCAGCAAGAGAATACCACAGAATCCCAGGAACACATTTTAAGATGGATTGTGTCCAGTTCTGCAGCCTGGAAAATCAAGAGCCAGAAAGCAGCTGTTACATTTGGCAACAGGGAGTTTGGTGATCTCAGGGAAAGTCATTTGATGGAGAAATGGAGGCAGAGGCAAATTGCAATGAGTAGAAGAGTGAATGGAAAGCAGGGAAATGAGAACGACATCTTGGCAGAAACTCCGCAATTAAAAGAGGAGAGAAACCTAGCTACAGTGTGGGGCGTCGTTGCTAGAGGAGTTTAAATCTCACAATGGAAAGAGCCATAGGTCTTTCTGATTATAAAAATAATGTGTCTGTTGTAAGTAGCTCAAACCATAAGGAAAGATAACTTGAAGGAAACTAAACATTAAAGTAACCCAGAAACAATCATTTTAATGTAATATTATATATATATATGTACTGTAAGCATCTTCTAGACAGCAATGCACATGGACATTTTTCAATGTAATGAATAATTATAGTTATATTAAATTCATGATATTCCATAACAATGGCTTATCAAAATTC
Source organism: Solenodon paradoxus (assembly GCA_004363575.1). Taxonomy (NCBI): domain Eukaryota; kingdom Metazoa; phylum Chordata; class Mammalia; order Eulipotyphla; family Solenodontidae; genus Solenodon; species Solenodon paradoxus. Next base: position 491,306 of record RJWH01000728.1, on the reverse strand, counting down.
ATTTGCTCAATCTCCTATTGATAGACATTTAAATTGCTTCTAGTCTCTTATTACTAACAATGCTCCCATAAACTTTATTGTAAAGAATATTCACACATTTGTCTGATTATTTCTTTATGCTAAAATCAGGAAGTAGAATTGCTGGGTGGATAGAAGAGGGGAGATGACTGGAAAATCAAGGGTTTGGTAGAAGGATTAGCCTGAGATACCAGAAGGGACACTTTCTGCTGTTTCTGTAGAGACAAGGCCAGTATAAGAAATAACTGGCAGAATTACTTGCATGTTTCTAAGTGGAGTAGCAGGCAGTAGAAGTGATGATGAAACAATCTAGAGGCGAGTGAATGTGAACTACAGAAAAGAGTGCAGGACTGGCAGAGAAAGGTATTGAAAGTTGATGTGTTTGTACTGGCAACAATCTGCATGTTTACATAATTGTTTACCAGCAATATTCAGCAGCTAGGATTGGAGTTTTGTAGTAGAATGACAACTGAGTTAGTGATTTAAGATAATGGCAAAGGAAGATAAAATGATAAATCATGAAGTCCAGGCTACAGAGGGAAAGAAGGGAAGACAGGAAGAGGCTAAATGGGAAGGAAGTACAAGAGTCTGGAGGCGTAAGAAAATAAAAAAGAAGATTGTAACCAGAAAGTACAATATTTGAATTTAAAATTTATGAGGTAGACTAGTTCTGAATAATAAAAAGAAGCAGTGTGTACTCTTGCACGTGGGTTAAAAAATACTGTGCAATTTTACCACAAATGCTCTGTCCTAGAAGATTGTGACTAATAATTATTGAAAACTAAAATATATAGTTTCCCTATTTGTCAATTCAAAAAACAAATGTAATGAGATTTAATGTGCCTTGTAGAAAACCTGGAATCAGATTATTTTGGTAAGCTTGAACCTGAACTCTCAATCATACGAAATTTGAAGAACCAAGTTCTTTTCATTAGCCAAGGAAATCAACCTGTGTTTGAGGACATGCCTGATGCTGACTGTAAAGGTATTTTATATATATTTGCTAACATAGAAATGACAACTTCTTCTTCCCAATCCATTTTACTGTCTACATTTTTCTGTGACGGCCCTACTCCTGAAATGAAGTCAAACAAATAGTAATAATTTCACTTACAAGAAACTTTGTATTTTAAGTTGGGGTGAAACAGTTCGATAATTAAAATATCGCTAGGGGTCATGCCACTCTGAGCCTATGTTTGAATCCCAAATGCCTTCCCTGTACGATCATTAACTATGTAAGATCTCTGGAGAGCTGGATGTCTAATCACTGCTTGTTACAGCTGGAAATTCTAAGAGCACTTTCAGAACTCAAAATTAAAAGTAATACACAAGAATTTCAACTGAGTGTTTCTCTGGCCAGAAATTTAGAATGCCTTGGTAAATCACTAATTTCAGCTGTGCCTTCCAAGGTATGACTTCCAGTGATCAGAGTTCCAGCAGAACTGAAACAGTGTTTGTGCACTCTTGAAGAACACTGAATTTTAGCCTTAACAAATAGAGGTTTTAAATATCTTATTTAGCACTGAAAAGTACAGGACATTCTTTTAGCATTCAGATTATCTCTAAAGCACTTGAAAAGTTTCTGCATTTGTGTTGTAATATTTGGGTCCGTTTTAAAGAATGCATGACCAGCTGTGCAGTCTCCTGCTAGCTGACCAGATCTCGGTTCGGGTTGCAATGCGGTCTATTAAAGACTATCCTGTTTTAATTTCCATAAATATTGATCTGCAGAAATTCTTTTAATAGTGTTCTCATCTATTAATGTTTATTTCAGAAAATGAACCTCAAACCAAACTTATCATATATAAGTACAAAGACAGCCTCGCTAGAGGTATTGCAGTAACCCTCTCTGTGAAGTGTGAGAACATTTTTACTCTCTCCTGTAAGGACAAATGTATTTCCTTTAAGGTAAGACTGAGCCTTAATTTGTTTGCGTATGTGAAAAATTAGAAAATCCAAATGTCCTTCGTCCATCCCTTTGTCTAGAACAGAAATTACAAGCAACAGCCAGTCATTAAAATGGATAGTTACTAAACATTGTCTAATGCTTTAACCTATTATATAATATCATATTGTCCCTGAAGCTACCATAGGGAGGAAGTGGCATAATAGTTTTTCATAACCTGGGTGTTCTTAATAATCAACATATAGATAACAATATAGAATATATATATCATTATCATGTCTATTTTTAAAATGCACGTAAGTCCTGCTACATAGAATGAAGCTAGTTGTCCTCTCTATTAAAAACCCTCTACTTTGTATAATCTATATTTTATAATCAATATTTTAATCCTAATTATTTTATTCTTCCTTCAAGATATAATCTTGGCTAAATCCCTCAGCTTTCAGTTGAAGTAAGCAATTTTTAATGTTAATGTCAAACTTCACCAAGCAGGGCTATATAAATTGGGGGTTCCCCATCACCACCAGAATTGTTTCTATGTCCCTTTGCCATGTACCTAACCTATGATGGCTGTGAATAGTCAACACCAGAACCAAGAAAATATACGGCCCTAGGATTTCCTTGCCTGTATTTTGAAATGTGACATGCTGTCATTAGAGATCACTTTTCTACCCATCCACACCCCCACCTTCAACTATAAATTTCCATAGTAGATTTGAACTAACAACTGATATATTCCCTCTGATATTTCTAGAGTTTGAAGTTTTGCCTGAGGATTATTTCTCATTTATACATAAGACTTCAGCTTGGTCCTCAAATTGGCTCTTATGGCTGAGGGTCTCTTCCTCAATGCTGCTATACTGCAGACAGCTGCAGAAGTAGGTAGCAAAGAGGGAACAAATTCACACTTTCTTCAGTTCAGCACTCACACTTCTTATTAAAAAACAAAGGTCATTTGTAACTGTGACTTCCATGACTAAGAAGTTTAGTGGTACTCCTTAGAATCTTTCAGGCATCTTAAGAAGATGATAGATTGCTGTTTTAGTTCTGGAGACAGCTCTGTCAGTTTTTAGTTAGGCTAATGGGAACATTTGGTAGCATGGGGTCACATTAAGTTCAGAATGGCTGCCAGTCCCAGAATTAACATGGACAGAACTTGTGCAGCCTTATTTTTTCTAGTCCATTCTGAAAAGTAGGAATAAGGTAATAATAGGAAAAGTTCACACAGTAATGTGAGATAACAGGAGCATTATAGTTCAAATTTCTCAGAAAACCTGGTTCTGTGACTGTAAGATATAGGGATCAACATTTGGCCTTCTATGGCAGAGCCCAGCTAATAAACTAATTTTAGAATAGAAATCAAGACTATTGTAGAACTGAAGTCGTTGGCAGGAAGACAGAGTCGGGTACTATTGACTAAGTCAAGACACCAGGACTGTATAGGAAGCCAGGGCCTAGCTCTAGAACCAGTACTAGGGCTATTTACACATTGTATTTGTAGGCTCTACTGAAGGGAGGAGCTGATTCCTGCTACTTTCTGCCTCTCTTACATCTGGCTCACAAACTCCAGCTAGCCTAGGCCAGTGTCTTTAACTGTGAATGGTTGGAGAAGACAGGAATTAACATTGGCCCTAACAATCTCCCGTCTTTGCTGGAGTCCTGTTTTATCTTGAGCCGATATAGATTCCACTCAATTAGAGAGAGGAGAGAAGGAAGCTATCTGATGGAACAACTGGAGGCCTATACCTAAATGTACATTCCATAGTGGGAAAAGCTAGGATGGAGAGGAAAAATGGGAGATTAGGAATAAAGAGGGAGAAGAGATCAATATTCTTATATTCAGAAATTTTGTTCTTAACTCTTAAGACTAAAAATCTCTTTAGTTCTGTGCAGTAATATACTTCAAAATAAATTATTTTGAATAATCCTAAATTACTCAAAACATACTGAACATAATCAGATTTTTCATGTCTTTAAACAATTATTTCTTTTTTCTTTATAGGAAATGAACCCTCCTAACAGTATTGAAGCTGAAGAAAGTGACATCATATTCTTTCTGAGAAGTGTTCCAGGACACAATAAGATACAATTTGAGTCTTCATTGTACAAAGAACACTTCCTAGCTTGTGAAAAAGAGAATGACCTTTACATACTTGTTTTGAAAAAAAAGGATGACCCTGGAGATAAATCTATAATGTTCACTATTCATTCCTAGAGCTGATATTAAAAGTCCAAGTGAATCAAATTCATCCTTTTCTCCCTTTCTTCTTTCCTCCTGGTTTTTTGTTTGTTTTTGCCATAGCCTCAGGAACCAGATCACAGCCCAGGTCCTTGGGCCTTACTCTGTCTGTACACCATTGTCACAGCCTCCTGACTCACAAGAGTGTGCCACTTCCCCCCTTCCTTTCTTCTTTCTCCTTCCTTTCTCCCTTTGTCCTTCCTCCCTTCTTCCTTCCTTCCTTGTTCCTTCCTTCTTTTCTTCCTTTCTTCCTTCCTTCCTATGCCTATTAAATCCAGATTTGAGGGTTCTGTGTTTTTTCAGAAAGGTGGTATGCGTTTTAAATTAAAATTTTAGTGATGAAATGAATAATAATCTCAAAAGATAGCACTAATGGGCGCATCTGATGGCCTAGCGGTCTAGTACATCTGGGAACAGTCCCACATACATCTCAAGATCCAAGGTTTAAGACCAGGGACCAGGATAGGGGGTGGAACAGCCAATGTGCACAATTAAATAACAATAAAGTACTTCCTCCTCTCTCTCTTCCTGCCTGCTTGCCTACTCTCCTTCCTTCCCGCACCTTTCCTTAAAAGAGAGAGAGAGAGAGCACTAAGAAATAAATAATAAACTTTCACAAATTTAAATTGACTCTTACCCTAGAGAATAAAATACTTACATATTAATATATATAATAAAAAGAATGCAGCTTAAAATTCAGTTTACAAATAAATTCTACTTTGTTAATTAGAGCATAGATTATATTCAACAGAAGGGTTTTGAATCTTTTGGGTTATTGGTCCTAATGAGGAAAGATGCTGATATCTGAATTTTCTAATTTTTAAAAGTATTATTAAAACTATCCATATTTTAGAAAGAGACCACTTCACTTGACTAATTTCTGCATTTCTTCCAAAGTCAGAATGTTTTTGAAAGTGAATTTGATTCTGAATCCAGCAGCATATAGATAGGGTTATACACTCTGGTCAAGTAGCATTCAACCTAGGAATGAAAAGAAGTTTTAATATTCTAAAATCAATTGATGTAATATACCATATTAGTATAATAAAATATAAAAGCCACATGATCACCTCAACAGATGCAAAAAAGCTGACAAAATTCAATTTCTAATAAAAATCTCAAACTTACATGACAACTTCCTCAATGTGATAAAGGGCATCCATGAAAAAATCTACTTAACTGTGAAAAAATAATTCAAGAATGCCAGTTCTTACACATCTATTCAACATCATCCTGAAGATTCTAGCCTGTACAATCAAATAAGAAAATTAAATAAATAAAAGCATGCAAATTAAAAAGGAAGAAGAAAAATTTATTTGCAAATAGGATTCTGTATGTAGAAGATCCTAAGGTATCCACGCACACACATGCAGTCAAACCTCTATTAAAGCTAATTAGCAAGTTCAGTAATGCAGCAGAATAAAAGATCAATATACAAAAATAAATCGTGTTTCTGTATATGAGAATTAATAGTCTGAAAATGGAATTCCATTTACCATAGTGTTAGAATGAAATACTTAAGTTTATCAAAGAAATGCAAGATGTGTACACCGAAATTCTCAAAATGTTGGTGAGGGAAATTGAATATGATCTAAATAAATGGAGAAATATTGCACATCACTGATTAAAAGACTCAGTATTGTTAAGGTAGTGGTTCTCCCCAAATTGATCTATAGATTCAACTCGATTGCCATAAAGGTTCTAGCAGAATTTTTTGCAGAAATTAATAAACTAACAAAATGTGCCAAAGATACATGCAGAAATCTAAAAGATCTAGAACAGTCAAAATTTGTTGAAAAATAAGAGTTGCGGAACTTTCACTTCCTAATCTTAAAGTTGAATATAAATCACAGTAATTAGGATTTTACTATTGACCTAAGGATAAACACAGAGATCAGTGGAAGAGATGTGAAAATTCAGAAATAAACCTCTCTACGGGCAGTCGGTTTTTGACACAGGTACCAAAGCAGTTTGATAGAGAAAGGACTGTCTTTTTGATAGTGTTGGGACAACTGGAAACCCACATGCAAAAAAGTGAATGTGGAACCTTACACTGTATACAATAATTAATTCAAATAAATCAGAGAGTAATGCAAGAACTGAAGCTGTGGCGCACCCTGGTGGAGTAGTGGTTTGGTCAGCTACCTCCCGCCACAGTGCAGTCCACATGCATTCCAAGGACCCAGGTTTGTGTCTTAGGCAGGGAGAATGACCAAGATGAACAACTAAACAAAAATAAGTAATGCTTAAATGCTTCTTCCTCTTTTCTCTTCCTGCCTGCCTGCCTACTAAACTTCATTCCTCCCTATACTTTTCCTTTAAAAAAAATTTTTTTAAAAAAAGGTAAAGCTAAAGCTATACAGCTTTTAGAATAAAACAGGAGAAAATGTCAAGAGCTTGGATTGTGCAAAGATTTTTTTTTTTTTTTGTCAGAATACAAGAAACTTGACATGTCCTTGTGGGGCAGCAGTTAGGTCAATGGACTTGGATGGAGAAAGTCACATACTCCTGGGTTCGAGTCCTGGGTTTGGTGGGAACATCCAATGTGAACAACTAAATAAAAACTGAAAATAAAGATGCTTTCTCCTCCTTTCTTTTCCTGCCTGCCTGCCTACTGCCCTTCGTTCCTGCCTGCAACTTTCCTTTTAAAAAATAAACAATACAAGAAGCATGATTCATAAAAGAAAAAATTAATAACTTAAACATAATCAAAATTCCATTTTTTAAAAAAATTAGAAATTTGCAAGGAGACTTCAAAGAAGGATACATGGTACCTCCCTATGCTATCATTATAACTTCCTATGGATCTTTAAAAAATTATTTAAAATTTTGAAACTTTATATTCAGGCATCATTAAGAAAATGAAAAAAAAGTGTCAACTATTGAGATAAATGTCTTCAAAGACGATATATAAATGTCTCATAAACATGTGAAAAGATTCTTAACATCATTAGTCGTCAGAGAAATGCAAATTAAAATCACAGTGAGATACCACTTTGCATCTGTAACAACCATTGGCAAAGAGATAAAGAAATAAGAGTGGGAGGAATGTGAAAAAGTAAAGCCACTTTAGAAAACAGTTTTGTACTTTCTTAAAAAGTTAGTATAAATTTTTCATACAGCCTAAAGATTCCATTGCTACATATTTATTCAGAAAAATAAAACATATCCTACAAGGATTTACACGTTGACATTCATAGCAGCATTAATCATAAGAGGCCAAAAGTGGAAAGAATCCAAATGTCCACCAACTGGTGAAAGGATAAACAAAATGTGGTATATCCATAATGGAATACCAACACTAATTTTAAAAAAAGAACTAGACTTCAGGTAGAAGTTACAACACAAATGAACTTTTAAAACATGCTAACTGAAAGAAATCAAACACAATCTGATTTTATTTATATGACATATCCAGAGAAGGCAAATCTGCATTGACAGGAAAGTCGATCCATGTTTGCCTAAAGGTAGGAGCAGGAATGACAATTAACTGTAAGCAGATATGAAGATCTTAACTGGGGAGAAGAAAATGTTCTAAAACTGACTATGGTGGTGATTTCACAAGCTTGGGAAATTTATTAAAAATCAGTGAATTATAAACTTAAAGTGGGTGAAGTTATAGTATGCAAATTATGCCTCAATAAAGTTATTTTAAAAAGAGAACAATGATGAACTTTGTGTATTAGCTTTTAGATATAATTAAATCATATTCGTTACAGAAATTAAAAAAAAACAGTAAGCAACTAAAAAGAAATGTTAAACCACTCATCCTTTAGTCTTCAGATAACATTTTTGTTATTTTGGCATAGACTCTTACAGGTTTTTCTTTGTAGAGGAATGTAGGACGAAAAACTAAAAACACACCCAATCCCTAGCCAGGAACAGAATCTCATACACTGTCACAACCATCCTTACCAAGTTGCCCTTGAAATCTTGGACATGCAAAGACCTGGCCTGAGTTGAGTCTAGATATCAGAAATGGAAAGAGCTGAATGGAATCTGCTTAAGGAAAAAGGGGGCTCAGACAGGGAGAGTACAGAGAGTCCCAGCTGAGTCCCCCACCCCTCAGAGGAGTAAGGGTGGAGGGTGAGAACAGGAAGACAAAAAAGGACCAGGTGGATCATCAAGGGTGTCACTGTGCTGTGGGGGGAGAGAGCTGAGACACTGGGTTCATCTAGAAAGAACTCAGGGAGAGAAGTGTTTAATCAGGAACACACAGCAAGTTTATTAAAAGCAAAAACAGCTGTTGATATGTCCTGCAGGCCAGAAAGCTTACATAAAAAAATGCACACATGTGGGTGTGTGGAACCTAAGCTGCCTGCCTGCCTCCCACACAGGCAAAATGAATACTGTATATATATATATATATATATATATATATATATATATATATGAGGGGCTAGGGGCTTTTAAGCCTGTCCAGTTACTTGGAGTAAAACGATAGGAGTATCTAGGGGTATGTCCTAGAATCAGGTAGTTAAGATGAGGTCCCTTGTCTTTGGGGTCCATATATGTCCCAAGTTCTGTCAGTTACATTTCTACTCATGCATCTGCATACTGCCCTATAGATTCTAAGATATGCTGTCCCGTATCAACTGTAGGCCTGCTGTGTCCAGAATCTTCTAGAAGCATACAGAATAGTTCCCCAAAGTATCATCCAGAGAAAAGACTGAGTATGTACCCACCAGTTCCTGAGATCCATTCATGGAACATTACCCCTGGGATCATTAACCCCCAGACTTCTGAGCTGTGTTTGTCCAGGCAGATGTACTTACAGCAGAGTTCAATGACTGCACTCTCAAGAGATATGGTTGATAGGAGCCGGCATGGAACTGTCCATTCAGTGAAAACAGAGTGGGCTGAAGAAATGTAGCACAGAGCACCAGACTAGATGAAGCAACGCTGCAAGAAGATAGAATTCCAATAGTAGTAAGCACTGAAGGAGCTTTTAAGAACAGGGAAGTAGAATTTCCTTTTTTGCTGAAACTGCCATGCCACTGACTAAAATGCACCATGACTTTATGGGCGACTAAGAAGAAAACACATCACCAACTAAAACTATGCCTTTCAGCTGCGAGGTGAATTCTTACTTGAAGATATTAAAATGTGAAAAGTCGCCTGTCTTATATATGCATTAAAACTATTTGTGTTAGTCGAATGTAAATGCCTCTGCCTCCATCTTTAAAGTTTACTTAACACAAAACACTTACTGTGACTTTGTGGGTTTTGTGCCAAATAGGGGGTAGCTGAATTCATATCTGAATCAGTGTGAACAGAACATGCTTTGAATAGAAAGATAATCACTCTTACAGGAAGCTGAAGAATGTTTGAGAAAGCTTTGGACTTTCTCAGGTTATGGAAGGAGTGTTTGATCCTCTCTTTACAAGATCTTCATAAACAAAAGAACACAAAGCTAGGATCATACTAAACAGACTATTTGGTGGGTTTTTTTTCCTCTTTGTTATATAAATTGATTACTTTTTTTTTTTTTTTTTTTTTTAAGAATAGGTACAGGCAAGATTGAAGTCAAGCAAAAAACTGGTAGGCAGGGACAGAAGGAAGTATTTTATTTAGTTATTTACCTTGGCCTGGGCTCTTACCTGAAGGAAACTGACTAATACTCTACCAGGGCACACCTAGATTAATTACTTTTTAGAACTGGTTTGAAATTGAAGTCAATCTTCACCACAGGTGGGGAACTTAGAAAAACAAATCTAATCATGTACTGCTATTTTATCTGTACACTTCTTTCAGTAAACTTGGCATTTTTAAACTTTTAAAAAAATACAATAAAAAGATTTGGATTATTCATGTATCTGAAACATGCGTTTTTATTATCCCTAGCCAGGTATCTCTGATCCTATTAGTTTTAAGGAAATGAAGTATTGATGTGTCCTGATGGCCTAGCGGTTAAACCAAACATTCCAAGGTCCCTGGTTCAAGCAACCAACAGAGAAACAACCAACGATGAACAACTGAATAAAATAAAGTGCTTCTTCCTCCTCTCTCCTCTTACCTGCCTACTCGCCTTCATTGCTGCCTGCACCTTTCCTTTGAAAAAGAAAGCGAACCACTGAATCATACGCTTGTGTTTTGTTTCGATGGAGATATAAACACCATATAACATGATATTCATTTCAAGTGCACCAAATAATGATTTGATATTCGTATACATTTCAAAATGATCATCACAATAAATCTAATTAACATCCACCACCACTACACACAGTTATGATGGTTTTTTTTTTTCTTGTGATGAGAACTTTTAAGATTACTCTCTTAACAAGTTTCAAACATGCCCTTTTGTTTTCTAAACTCTTTTGGCCTTACGTCCTTATATTTTGATGCCTGAATATATAGAGTAGATATTTAAAGAGGCAAGGAGAAGTGACGAAATGAGAATGGGGTTTGGAGACATGCAACCTTGTCTGAACTCTTGTCCCCTAACCCAAGTACACAAGAGGAGTTTGCTTTGGACACATCTCTCTGAGATTTCTTCACATATAAAAGAAATTTAAAAGAAATATCTACCTCACTGTGTAGTGTACAAATTAAATGAGCTAACATAGAGCTCTCAGTAATATCTGCCCTGGAAATATAGATAATAAGTATGATTTCCCTTCTTATACATCTCATACACCCAGTACCCACTTCCTTCCTCTCTCTCTCTCTCTCTCTCTCTCTCTCTCTCTCTCTCTCTCTCTCTCTCTCTCTCTTTCACACACACACACACACACACACACACACACAGACTGCATGTCACAGAGAAACAGATTCTTTCATTTCTACAAGAACTAAGCCCATCCTGCTTTAGGTCATTTTTTTTTCTGCAATGTGTAAACTCCCGCTCACTCTGAAGAAATAAAAACATTGCTTCTTTTCCTGCTATTCTGTCTAGCTCTTAGACATACATTGCTTTTCCCCTATCTTCTCTCAACACATGGGCATTATAATTGAAAAAGAAAATGTCAGGATATAAAAGTGTATTTTCTTTTCCTGCTTTGTTTTCCGAACTCTAAATCCTTGGTTTTGTTGTATAAAAGAAATGTAATATTAGCTAGCCCATGGAAAAGAGCAATTCAGTTTGGAATTTTGCTAAGCCTACTTGTGATTCTCTCTGGACCCACAATACCCATATAGCAGAACAAAATTCCCAATTCATATCTGAAGTCATGTTCAAAATTTCATCTTCGATTTTTTCCTTCAGTGGTAACAGGTTTGCTGATAGGTGGACCTCCACCCTGTGAGCGAAACTTGTCATTTGTCTTCTTCTTCTTTTTTTTTTTTTTTAAAGGAAGAAGACGCATCTTTATTCTATTTTTACTTTAGTTGTTCATATCAGTTGTTTCTCCCTGTACTGGGGCCTTGAACCCAGGGCTATGTGGTTTGTTCCTTCAGATTCTATTGACCTAACGCTGCTCCACCAGAGCACACCTTGACCTTTTTCTTAAAGTAAGTCTATGTCATAGAGCTCAGTTCAGGAAACTAGGAAGTAAAAACAATCAACGGTACGGGTACCGGAAATCATAAAATCTGGGGCAAGATGCCTTAAGACTCTACTTGTTCCCAAAGAGCCTCTCATCGTGACCTACAGGGGCTCTTTCTGGCTCACAGTCTGCACAATGTTCCACAAGATATTTTAAATGTCATTAACTGAACTTTAGAAACTCTTTTGTGTCAGTTTTAGACATTTTAGAAGCTCTTTGGTAAAAACAAAATAAACAAAAAATAGGTGAAGGGGTATCTAGAAAGCTCTCAGACACAATATACTAAACAGAATGACTTTTAAGTCCAGAAGCCACATCAGACAGCCTTGGACCTTCTAAAGAGGCCCTTGCAATAAGGATGAAAACAAAGTACAGAGAGAGAGGATGACTGCTGGGTCGCCAGATGGGGAAGCTGTCACAGAAAAGGTATTTAATCTAAGCTTTGAAGGACAAGAAAAGTTTCAGTGGATAATTGTGAGGAAGGAATCTCTTCACATATGAACCTGGATGTGATGAAAGTTATGTCTGAAGGTCAGACTGCCAGTTGACGGACCAGTATGAGTCTTTGTCCTTAAACTCTAATGACTTAAGAAATGCAGTCTTCTCTGTGTTTTACTTCCTACTACAAGTTCTTACTATACTGAAGTAGTTGGAACTTCATTTTACTTAGGGCTGGGTGCCCCTCTTTCTCCAGAGTTGTATCTAAATTCCATAGGATAAATAATTTCAAGATGTTAAGAATGAGAATCTAGCCCTTGATCACCATCAACAGATTCGAACATCTGCTGAGATAGCCATCATTCATTCTGGGTCCCTGACCAACTGTTCACAAAGCTACAACTGAGCACGTCCTCACTCCCATCCACAAAGCACTTTCAGGAGTGTGGTTCCCTCCATCTACGTGGTTGACATTATCAGTTGCTGCTCCAGAATCCATGATGTCCCTTCTCCATTATTTAGAGGGGATCAATGTCCCTCGACAGCAGACAGGTGATGGGGTGGGATTGACATTAACTACCTCCCTTCCCATTGAATCCTGACTGATACAATCCCGTCCTTCTTGCCTTGATATGAATTCCTTAGTCAGCGATTCTTGCAGGGGTGAACCTAAGGCTGAGGTCAGTCCAAAGTGAAGCCCAGGAGTAGTTTTTGATGGTTGGAAAAAGAGAAGTTTCCTTTCTAAATGGGCAGATATGAGACCTAGAAGGAATACAACCACTTTGCTATTAGGAAGGGAGTCCTGAGTACAAAGCCAACACCCATAGAAAGGCAGGGAACTTGTACCTGATCAAATCACTCTGACCTCTGAGCTTTATTACTGAGCCAATAAAGTCCATATATTGTTTAAATCAGTTTGAACTGGATTTTCTGTTATTTCCATCCAAAAACTTTCTAAGTAACCCAATCCATGTCAGGGTACATTTAAAGCACTCTGTTTTTTGTATTTTTTTTCCCCTGGACCCACTGGGGCTCAACAAACTCAGATTTTCAGGTCTTACTGCTACATATACCAGACAACCTTTTCGTTTTTACTGTCTTGCTGCTTCCTAGGGCTCCAACCAGAAGAGGAAGTATTGATCCCCTCTATTTTCACATCACAGACAGCTGTATTGGAGTGGGAGCTGGTATCCACCTACTCCCATCCCTAGAACTCAGCCTGGTGGGACATCCTGCCTTCATGACCCATTCAACAGAAAGTTCTCATTGGTGCTCCTCCCGGTTTTTTTTTTCTCCTCCGCTGCTATGGGGCTTTGTTTCCTAGTCAGGCAGGCAGCATGGACACTAGCCTGTCCATTCAGTACCTCCACATTAACTGCGTCCCCTCTGAGTCATTCTCCTTCCCTTGGATGCATTGCTGGTGAAGTGAGAAGACCAAAGGATGACAGGAAAAAAAAGAAAACAAAGGAGAATCATCACAGACCAATGCTCTCTCGTCAGAACAAAGTCTGGATCAGAAATAAATATCATATAAATGTTGACTCCCTAGTTTATGTTTGAAGCCCAGACCTCTCTCCCGACTACAGAATCACTTGTTCAATTCTCTAATCAGCATTTGTACTTGGATGCCCAAGAGACATGCCACACTTGACTAAAGTGGAAATCATCCCAGCAGTTTCCTCCTACATTTGCCACCCTAGGCCTGGAGGTCCCCTGGACCATGTGTTGCGGTTGAAGCCCTGAAGTCTCCTTCAGGGGCTTGGCCAGGAAATTTCCTTCTAGAAGCAGATGGTGTGTGGTACCCTCCGGACTCTGTTGCTCTGTCACCACGGAACCCTGCCTCCCTGCCTCTGCTCTCATTGTACTTGTCCAGTATCCTCTAGACCCACCTCTGCACCCTTAGTAAGTGGACAGCGAGCATGAATCTAACCACTGACTGATAAAGGTGCAGTTCCTAGCAGAAAGAAACCTGGCTCAATAAGGACTCTCTTCCTGCACAAGCTCTCCAGTCTGATAGGTTCCAGTACTGCAGGGGCAGATGCTGGCTTTGTGGGGCTTGAGGCCTACCCAGTTGAATAACTTTTCTAAGAAAAAAACAATACAAAAAAAAAGAAAGAAAAAATACAATATTATGAACAAAAATCAGGGGCAAAAAATGAGTATTTTCTGAGACTAGGAAATCAAATTTTAATTTTTTTAAACGAAAAAATTCCACAGTATTATTTTATGCACATAAGTAAAGATTAATTTCCTGAAACACTACATAATATTTTAATGTAGTCATGTGTGTTCATTTTTAAATTAACATATTATAAAATTAACCTGGCTGTGGTGTGCAGTTTCTGAATTTGAACAGAGTTTCATCAAACTACTGACACAATTAAGATACAGAACAATCAATTACAACCAGAGTCCCTTCTACTGTCCTCTGCAGTCAAACCCACCCCTCGGCTCTAATCCCTAGAAAATACTGACTTTTTTATCTTTCATATCTTTTCCAAAATATCATACAAATGGAATCATATGCTATATAGATTTGAGGTGAGAAGTGGCCATTTCTATTCAGTGAAATGCCTCTGTGATTCACGTGTCTACAGGCCTGTCTTTTTCTCTGTCGCTGTGTTCCCCAGAGAGCCTGCTCCCCTCAGTTCTTCCCATTTTAATTGATGGCATCTTTATTCTTCCAGTTGTTCAAGACAAAACCTTTTCAGTCCCTGGGCTCCTGCCCTTGCTTTCACTACGATCTATTCTCAAAATAACATCCACAGTGGTCCTTTTGAAAACATAAGTCAAATCATGAGACATCTCTCCTCAAAATTCTGCACAGGTTCCCCATTCCATCAGGGTGAAAGTCACAGCCCTTGTAAAGGATTATAAGGCCTTACACCCTCTAGTCCCTACTTACTTCTCCGGTTTAATCTCTACTTTCCTCTTCATTCCTTTGCTCCAGGCACACTGAGCATTCTCATCTTCAAACACCCCAGCATACTTCCACCTTAGGATTTATTCGGGGTTCTTTCTTTTTTTTTGCCTGAAATTCTGTCCCTGGAAGAGATCCCTATTGACCTACCTCCTTCGAGTCTTTGATGAAAACTCTCTTTCAATAGGTTTTACCCTACCAACTCTATTTAATGCCATCACCTATGCCATCCCATCTCTGAGCACTGCTGATCCTCCGTGCACGGCACTGCTTTTCATTACAGGCCCATCACCTTTGAATATAAATAATTAAATTATATATGACGCTACTGTTTATTGTGATTGGCCCCAGTAGCATGTTGGCTCCGGGAGGGCAGGTGTCTACCTGTTTTACTCAGGGATGCATCCCAAGCTCCTCATGCAGACCTTGGAATACAGCAGGTGCTCAGTATGTGAATATGTAAGCGTGAACGGAGAAGGGAAAACACATGTCCTAGGGTTTAATACTCTCCCACAGACAGCCAGTCTTCATGCAATAAGATGTATGAACTTTCAAGTTCTTTGAAGGCTTGAGGATCCCAGTCAATAGCCTTCGCATTCTGGACTGAGGAACACTTCTACGACTTTTGATTTTCCCTATCCCTGTGCAGTAGCATGGTCTGTGGTTAAATGCTATAGAAGAGAGAAACCAGCACATCTGCTGAACCCTGGGTCATGGAGAGCTGTGCCAAGCTGCAGGAAGCACAGTACTAACAGTGACACTGCCTGGTCAGCATGCCTTTCCCAATATGTTGACACTCAAACCCTCAACTGCAGCATCCGCTCTTCCTTCCTGACAGCCTGACCAGGATGGTTACACCCAGGGAAGGAGTAATTAAAGTCCCCCCTATTGATGCCTATGATGTGGCAGAGGTTATTTCATTTGACCACACAGACATCCATGAATAATACTGCTTCTGCACCAGCTCCAAAGGTGAGTAGATTCTGGTACTCAAAAAGTGCTTAACGAAGCAATAAAAACCCCAGAGCTGGGGTCAGAGCAGAGTCTCTGCTCTCTCCGCAGTGGTTAAGCCTGGGCTGCCTGCCAGGTTTCATTCAGGAGGGGGTGGTTTCATGAAGATAAGAGCCTTGCTCCACCCATTCCGGTCTTCTTAGTCTGTCAGTCTTCCACCTGCTTCCTATCCTCCTCATCCCAGTGCTTTCCAACCAGCTCATCAAGGTTGGAAACCAGGTGAAGCATGCATGCTAGTTTAACTCACAGGTAGAAGATAAGCCAACTTAACAAGAATAATTTTGGATGAAGGTGGCTAAGGAGCTAGCCATGAAAAGCCCAAGGACTCAGGTTCAAGACTGAATAAAATTAATTAATTAAAATTTAAAAATACATTAGTTCTTTTCCTCCCAGATGCTTGAAGACATGCCACCCTCATGAATGACACCGTATTCAGACCAGGATGTTTATGACTAACCCAGTGCTTCAGCAGAAACAAATGGTCATTGATGTCCTTCATCCTGGCAAGGCAACTGTACCTAAGACAGAAATTCAGGGAAACTAGCCAGAATGTCCAAGGCCACACACCTGATGTTATCTTTGTTCTTGAACTGAGAATCCAATTTGGTGGTTGCAAGACAGCTGACTTTGGCATGAGTCATGATTCCTTGGATTATGCAAAGAAAAACAAATCCAAACATAGACCTGCAAGACATGGCTGACAGGAGGAAAACAAGACCTCAAAAATACAGGAAAAGATCACAGGCAGGGGAACGGCAAAGATCTATGTTGGTGCCATCAAAAAGTGAGCTGGAGGTTGGACAACAGGAGTAAAGAGTCTGCGGCGACACTGTGGTGATCGTGCAAGTTTTTCATGAGAGGATAAATATAGCAAAGTCTTTCTAAATATACATTAAATTAAAACAAAATAATAACTTGATTTGTTGAATAAAATAAAATTAACAAGTTAATAAAACAAGATAACTTAAATTACATAATAAAATAATGTAGTTAATTATCCAAAATTAAAAGTGAAAGATAAAACAAGCAAGTTAATCAATCGATGTAATTTGATAAATTGATTCAATTAAAATAGAATAATAAATTATAAATGAAATAAATTAAACTCAATTTAATTTTAGAATAATAAAAATAATTGGTAAAATAAAATATATAAAATAGAATAAGACAAAAGGATTAATACAATTCAGTTCAAATTTAAAATTATAAGATAAAATGATAGAACAAATTTTAAACAATGTATGTACATAATTAATTTAACAAAACAACTAAATTAAAGCAACCTGAATAAAATTAAACGATAAGAAATAAATCAATTCAATTACTCAGAATTAATAAAGTAATATAATAAACTTCATTGAATATAGTTAATTTAATAAATTAATTAATTTATAAAGTAAATAAAAGAGAAATTTGATAAATGAATAAATAAGATAAAATAAAAATAAGCAAATTCAATTACTTAAATGAAGTAAGTGAAATAAAATAATTAAATTGAATTAATAAATTTAGAAATTAATTGAAACAGTTCATAAACAAATAGGCACATGTAAAAATTAATTGTTCAAAATAAAATAAATTAAATTAAATACACTTTAAAATAAATTAAATAAATAATAAAAATGCATTAGCTAAATTAAAGAAAAACTAATTAATTACATATGTTAAAGCTGGTCTTGGGGCAATCTTCCTCCCTTCTGGGCAGCCTCCATTGGCTTCTAGTCTCTTCAGGAAAATAAAAAAAAACAAGACAAAACACAAGACAATGAGAGAAAAAACTGGGCATAAATTCTCTCTTCCAGAGAGACAAGAAAAATAAAATATATATATTTAATTTAATTTTAAAAATAAATAAAACGAAATGAACATTAGATTAATGAAATAAAATAATTGAGTTCTTTTCATGCTTTCAGCAAATGTTTATTGAGCACCCATCATAAGTCAGGCTCTTTTTATAGGCACTAATGAGTCAGCAAATAAGAGAGACTGATTCCTAATCCCAAGGAGATTACATTCTAGTAGAGAGGAAATGAGACTAAACAAAACCCAAAATATCAGAGAGTGAAAAATGCTATGTGGAGAACTAAGGACCCCTATACAAGGTGGTTGTTAAACTAAGATCTAAAGACCAAGACAGGATCCATGCCAAGATTATGGGGAAGAACATTCTAGGCAAGAACAGCTATTGCAAAAGTCCTGAGGTCTGGAACGTGTGAGCTAGAGAAAGAGATACTGGAGGAGTGTAGGTGGAAGGGAGAGAGGCCCTGGGATGGGGGGAAAGGGAGTCGGGGCTAGTCAGAGGCTCTATGGACTGTTAATGAGTGTAGGTTTTACTAACCACTAGTGAAGGACTTTATGAAAGGGGATTATGTGACCTAATTTATGTTTCTAAAAGAGCATTCTGGCCACAGGAAAGAGACTTCAATGGGAAGCAGGGAGAGAGAAGGCAATGCCTGAGCCCAGAAGAGGGAGGATTTAGCAGGCAAGGCTGAGAGAAGTCACATGGGTTTTGGAGGACAGTCAGCCAGAAAGTCAGTGGTTTTGACACGAGGGTTAGAATAGGGAGAAATCCAGGATGACCCCAAGTTAACATCTGATACAGTGATGGCAGTAGTCCGGCCTTGCCAAACTTACATCCCAAGCAAGCTGAATTCCCTGAAGGGTATAGTTCATTCACCATCTGCTTTCTCTACAAGCACCCATCCTACTACATTTACAATGGAGTTTTCCACGTGCAAAAATCACAACCGACAGACATCTTCAAGAAGCCCGCCAGACAGGGCTGATATGATAAAACTGCCATGTGTTTGAAGTAATGATCGCAAAGGAAGTGCTTCCTCAATCCCCATGCAACTGAAAGATAGACTTGCTGTATGTACAGTGATAATAATGCCAACAACACACCTCTTTGTGACTGTAAAAATTATTTGAGATTAAAAATTAAATTGTAGGTCATATTCTTCCAGATCAATATAACAGGTCTTGTTTACAATCACAGTGCCTCAGTTAAAAAAAAGAAAGAAACTGCTAACCCATTTCACAGAGAAGTAAACTGAAGTGCAAGAGAAATCAAAGATGGACGCTCGGGAAGCAAAATGTTTTACCCCAAGTTCACACACTACTGTCTAGTGTCAGAACTCCCAGTCTCTTAGTCAATTCATGCTCATTCCATGAGGCCATAAGACTTTCTCATAAACCACTATACTATTTATTGAACAAGACTGCTCTTAAAAAGTGAAGAAAAGCAAAGCTCAAAATAAAGAATCTCCTGGAGACCTTAGTTAAGATACACAGGTCAGTATTCACTGAGTCTGCCAGGGAGACAGCAAGCAAGATCTCTCAAGAAATGTAGACTCAGAGAGTAGATATTTGGCAGATATTATTAAGCATCAACTGTGTGCCAGGCACTGTGCTAAGCGATTGGCATACAACAATGAGCCAGACTTATTACTACTTTTGAGAAACTTGACCATTTATAAGAAAAAAATGCATATTTGAAAAATGTGAAAAACAAACAAAAGTCACTAGACTTGGTCTCTACCATGCAAGAAAATCATCCATCAATTTAGTAGATTCAACTTTTAAAACTCTTCATTCGTTTTCATGAGTCAGGTAGCTTATTTGGCATCTTGCCATTGAAAAGGAATTGCTTGATTTTTTTTTTTTTTTTTTTTGCTTTTACCAGTTATCCTAATAATGATTGTAACTATCCATGACTTAAAAAGTTACATTTATTTATACTGACATACATATCAGACCCAGAAACAGCACAAAAATGTTTACTAATGATGGTTGGAACTACAGGGGAGTGTAGCAGGTGAGGTTAATCAGTAAACTCTTTCCATCAGACTTAGGTAAGAGACTTGTTTTGTAGGGAAAAAGAGGAAATGACTACACGCTGTCAGCTTCTCAAAAGTGTCATCACACGTGTTGTTTTGTCTTTTTTACAGTAAGAATAATGTTTTAAGCAAACATTGGCATTTGATGGAAAGCTGCTTTGTCTTAACGGGACCCTCCAGTTATCTGATTCTAAATCTATGGAAGCCATTTTGCCAAGGTGTACACAACTGACAGCAATACGGCACAACTCTTGTTCAAGGACATGCAACTACTGTCAAGTCTAGTGGAAGAGCAAATGACTTGCCCCCTTCCTTCTGGAAAAGCAGTTTTGCAACTCTGTATATCTATTTCAATATTCTTGATCTATATGGTATGTGCTGTGGATACTCTTTTGAACCAGTTGTAACCTCATCCTGGTCCTCTCATTGGCTTATGAGTAGATTCAGATCTTTACTGGATGCTCATTTTTATATGTCCATGAGTTAAGCCTTTGCCTTATTCTGAAAGTTATCTTTTAAAAGAATGAAAAAGTAAGTTAAGAAAGTGGGAGAAACTGAGAGGAAGAGACAAAGGGAAGTAAGACAAGGCTGTTCATTCTCTTGTAAAGTCTGAGAAAAATAAATTAGAAGTCAGGTCTTCTGAGGGAGTCAAGTAGATGCATTATTTTTTCTTTTTTTACATTTGTTATTGTTTGAGTTGTGATATTAGTATGTCTTAGGGAAACAATGGAAAACAATACTCTCCCAACCCAGAAAAGCTCTTCACAAAGGAAGAGAAAGAAAACAATTGTATTGGGAATAAGCATTACCCCAGAATGTTATGGACATCCCAGCCATCCACGAAGAAATTGCAAAGACAGAAAGAATCTCATCCTCTTACATAGGCAAACAGATACAATCCTTTACATACATGTCCCCAGAGAAGCAACAACCTCAGTAAGAGGACATGATAGCATTTTTCACTAAACAAATTTCATCCTCAGTTCCCTCAGTAATGAATGTGAACATGTGTATTCATTAGTTTTACACAAAGGAAAAATAAACTTCTATCTTTACAAGAAGAGGTTTCGTAACTGGGAGCCAGAAGCCCACTAAAGTTAAGTTTCCAACCACCCATAGAAAAGGATGGAGGGGCACCATCTTCCTTGGATGTTTATGTTCCAAAGAGACTCTTTCTCCTTGAGAAGGACATTCCTGAGCCATAAAGCTGGTTAAAGACTTACTTAACTTTTTCCCAAGAGCTTTTAGAAAAGAAGACAGACTTGCATGGAAAAAGAAAAATAACAGACTGCTTTCAAAGAATTTGCATATATGTCAAAGAGACAGAGAAAGAGCTGACAAATTTCCTAAAGTTAATACTCTAAGGGAGAGGGAGACATTTCTTCCTTATTTTTAACGGGGAGATGTAAGTATCATTTTAAACATTTACTTGCCCTCACACGAGTAATCATAACCTGTGTAACTGGTCCCTCCAGTTGGAGGTGTGAATAATGCCTGTCCTCCAAAATGTGACACTCAGTCTCCAAGGGCATCTCCTCTAGGACCCCTGGTCTCCTTGAATGTGCAGAACCCTCTAAATATACCATCCAAAGGGGAAGAAAAAGAAACACAAGCCCTCTTGACACCTGCAGCTGAAGGCTTCCTGTCACCACTAGATCTGTTGTTCCTGGAAGGGTCACGCTGGGAGCTAGAGTCACAGGTGCCCTGAGCCAAGTCTGAGGGACTTTCCACTTTCTGCTACAGTTTGACCTAAAGAGTTCATCGAGAGAGGACAAGCTAATGCCTCTCTGTGAAAACCAGTCATGGGTTCTCAAAATTCCTCAACAGAGTTACTTCCCCAGGAGGCAAATTCGACCCAAGAAAACTGAGTGAGGCCAGGTTCTAGCACTGGCTATTTCACAGATCAAGAGCTGTGCCATTCTCACATCACTAGGGAAGATTCCATCTCCTGTCCTCATGATGATTTTTCGGCAGGGAACAGGAAGTCCTGCATTACCACCAAGTCTGGAACTGAGCCACACTGCTTCCCTCCAGGTGGGACCCTAACTCTGAGAGCTGGGGCAAGAGATTGGACTCTTAGACAGATAAGAAAAAATGGTGAGCTTTACTTTCTTGTACCCAGCCACCTCACTATAATATGCTATATGCCTTAAGATTGTTTAGCATACTACGTGCTGCTTAATTTATAGCATACGGGCCCCAAGGAATTACTAAGTACCCTGAAGACTAAAGACCAACTAAGCTATGCTGCCCTCCAGATAGAGAACAGAAAGAGAAGGGACGTTGTGCAATATGTGTATTTCAAGCACCGCAGTATTTTCTGGACTCGCCAAGAAGACAGAGTGCCTGAACACACATGTACCCTTCCTCCAAAACTGCTGACCACCAGATTATCAAAACTGCTGATCTCATCTACCTACTCACTAAAACCCCAGAGCCCCCACTGTAAAGCATGCAGCAAAGCCAGGTCCTATCCTCCATGCTGATGTTCCTACACACATAAGCTTCCTCTCTCTCTTTCTCCTATATCTGACTTCTTCAATAAAGTAGGCTGACCATATTTCTTTGAGACCAGAATGAGACATTGGGATGGCAGAATAGGACAGGGTTATTTACTGTGAACTAAGGGGAGGGGAGGAGGTGGAGCAATCTGAGCAGGAGCAGAGCAGCCAGACCAGCAACAAGTAAATACTCCACGATACTGATCAGTGATTGCATAGTAGTGACGTGTGGTCCAGCAGGACTTCAGTCAAGGCTGGTGCAAGGAATTTTGACACCTTAACAGGAAAACTGAATTTGGTGGCCCCAATAAACCCTTTCTAAATACCCTGCCTAAAAGTAATGCCACTTTAACGATCCCAGTGCCAGAAATGCCCAATAACCCTCACAGTGCCAGAGATAACTCCCATAGTACTACCTGCGGCTGAACCACGCTGTGGTGTTCTGCTCCCGTTGAAGAAACAGGTGCACACGGAGTGGCAGGGACCCCTCTTCCAGCGTGGCTCCCGTTTTCTCACAGCGGGCGGGAACTGCAGTAATGCTGGTAAGAGCCATCTTTCACACAGGGCAAAGGGGGCAGCTAATTTGGGGCCCCCGCAACAGACTGGCCTGGGGCAGCTCAACTGTGCCTTTTGCCCTGAGTGAAAGATGGCCCTGTTTTATTAAAAACAGGACAAATTTAACACTGATATTACAATGACAGGATGGTCTGAAAATACGAAGAAAATCGTACTGTCCCATTTAAAATGGTATGTATGGTCAGCCTACAATAAAGCCTTGGCTGAGGAATGTTTTTGACTCTGTATAATTTCTATTTGCTCAGGGGTCCAAGAACCCCAGAGGCTACCAGATCCTTGGGGTAATATGAGAGCCTATCTTTTTAAGAGGTTCCTGGTGTTCCGTGGTGGAGCAGTGGTCAGGACAATTGCCTCTGAAAGAGCAGGCCACATACTCCTGGATTTGAATCCCAGGTCCAGGGAAAAACAACTAGTGTGAACAAGTAAATAGAACTTTTCAAAAACACTTCTTCCTTCTCTCTTTTCTCACCTATCTGCCTACTTGTCTTCATTCCTGCCTGCACCTTTCCTTAAAAAAAAAAAAGACAGAGAAAGAGATTCCTGAGATTCTCCACCCCCTCCCCAGAGACATGCACACTAAGGAAATTGGAAGCAGGAAGAGCAGATACAGTTATACTTTATTTCCCTTGGGCAGTGGAGATAAAGGTCAATTCATAGTCAGGAAAGCTCAATCAAGTGATTTCTTTAGGTAATGTCTGCTGTTATTTTCTGCCTCCATTTAAAAGTCAAGAAGCAGCATAATCAAAACGTTGCCTTAGCAAACATCCAACTACACTTATAATTGATTAGCTTAGAACTTTGAGAAATAACCTGTGCACTTAATGCAAAAATTAAGCTTTGAAATAAAATTTACTTCTCCTTTGTGACGAAGAAAAGAAATGAGGTAATTTTAGAAATGGACTTTGAAATTCTGTGCTAGGAAATCAGATTACTAGCTAGTCCTACAGACATTCAAAAGCAGCCACGCTACCCACCCTCATTTTAATATTTTTGAGAACACAAGACTGCTTCATTCACAAACACATTTACAATTAGATTAGAAACATTACAATTAGAAACCTGTTCAATTTTGCTATGGTTTTGAGCCACTTTCTTAATCATCTTTTCTTTTATGGGGATATTGCTAATAATTCACACTTTGTAAAAGCACATAAAGGAAAAGTTCAAATTAAACAAATAAACTACGGTCGTCATTCAAATAGCAACAGCTGTCACTACAGCACTGTCAGAATGCCAGTGTCTTCACTCATCCTTGCAGCTGCTAAATTATATAACAAGTGTGGGGATTTCCATCCAATGTCAAGAAAATTGGTCTGAAGAGAAAGTTATATGCAGATTAAACAGCCCTATGAATGTGTCACTAACCTTGGTTCATAGTTTCACAGCCTCTGCTGACTCACTTCTCTATTCAAGATGCTTACTGTCCAGGAAATAACACTTACGCCACCAGAATCCATTTCCACTTTAAATGGTGCCCAAGTTACAAAGCAGCATGGGAAAGGCTTAATTCCATATGTATGCATTACAACATGAATGCCAGCAAAGGAGAAAAAAGTTTACTTTTACAGGAACCCTTCGTGTCTGTGACATTATTGACCAATGTTTAGAAGTAAAGAGGGGACAGATGACTAACCAGCATGGGTTCCACTGGGGTCGCGGATATGGGTTTCAAATTCAAGAATCTGATCCTTACAATTGTCCAGTTACCCAGGAGAGATTAAATTCTTGAGAAATTAATTTATAAGTCAAAATATCAATGTATTTAGATTTTTATCTACACACATTTGTGCGAGCACACACTCAATGAAACTGTCAGGCAAAATTCCAGTATCCGCTAGTTAATATACTTACATTCCAGTTTAAAAGAAAAATCTATTTAGAAACCAAACCACTATCAGAAGTTTACTTTTTTTTAAGAGGAAAGAAGGAAAAGAGAGGAGGTAGAAACATTTTTATTTATTTATTTGTTCATTCTGGTTGTTCCCCCTGGGTCCCAGGTCATGAACCTAGGTCCCTGGGCTTTACATGATCCACACCCCAGCTTCTGACAGTGCCTGAGCCACCAGGGAGCTCCAGAAGATTGCTTTTTATGGTATCCTATTTTTTTAAAAGGAAAGGTCCATTCAAGGATGAAGGTGAGCAGGCATATTGGCAGGCAGAAAGAGAGAAGAGGAAGAAGCACTGCATTTATTTTTCATTTAATTGCTCACACTGGTTGTTTCCCAGGTCCAGGACTCTAATCCAGGGGTATGTGGCCTGTGCTTCTATGGAGGTAATTGACTCAGCCACTACTCCACCAGGGCATGCCTTGGTACCTTGCTTATATGTTTCCCATGGAGCTGGTAAACCCTGGAGATCAGAAACTATGTCTTTTTCATCTTTATATCTCCAGGGTTCAACACAGTGCCCAGTATAGAGTAGATATACACAAATATTTTTCAATATATGATGAATAAATAATACTGATATATGTGAAATCTCTTTGCAAATTTTAAGACACTATATAAAGAATTATGAATATGAATAAATAATGGTATCATTACACTATGACAGACAAATGTACCCATCTTCACAGTAGAAGCAACAGAAGTATGAAAAGCAAACACTAGGAAGAAAGTGAAAATGACATTTTTAGATAACATTGTGAGAAATATAAAGTACAGAAAATGAAACCTTGGAAGTATTTTAGATGATCATACCTCTGCATGTGTCCACCACCCAGAAAATTGAGGTCTACATTTAATAGGAAACTGGGAAATGTCGCCACAGAAGATTCTTTTAAAATTTCTATATATGGGATAGGAATCAAGATGTCAAACTGGTAGGATGTGTCCGATTGCCTCCCTATAGAACAACTAGAAATCACCTGGTTTTCAGACACATGCACGATGGAAGGGCTGCCCCAGGGGCTGCAGAAACAGCAGCAGCAATCAATACTACAAGAGTAGGTGAAGGCATTGGGGTTCAGAGTTGCATAGTGAATTCAGAACACTCAGCCTCAGGAGGAAAAAGCAGCAGAGGATTGGAACCTTGGAAAGAGCCAGGCCTCACGAGATCATTCCAAAAGCATTAGAGAGAGTGCCAAATAGGACTGGACATGTTGCCAGGGCACAGGGTTTCAGCATAGGGTGGAAGGAACACCAGTGCCCCGGTGGCCTGAGAAGCAGTCCTTAAAAAAATTACACAGGATGCTGCCATAACCAGTAGGCACCTAGGGGGATCCCTCCACCCCTCCACATTCCACCATATTGCTCCAGAGCTGCAAGACCCACCCACTGGAAATCCCTCCCACAGGTTTAAAAGAAGAAGAGCGTCTCCTAGAAGGCAGAATTTTCGACAGCTACCCACAGTGCTATCCTGTGGATGGAGATGGAACTACACCCTGATAGCTGATTGTGGGCCAATGATAAGGTAGTCTTTATTGTTTAGTCCTGGGATACTGGGGAAAATCTTGGCATCCCCACAAAAGCTCCAACCCCATAGGCTAAACTTTAGGGCCCCATCGCAGAGTCCACCTAAGAACTTCAACAAACCCAACCAGTGGTGACTCCACAAAACTAAAGAAATCCCTGTGTTCAAACCAAGATCCAGGCTTCTCTGGCATAAGTTGATACCCTACATAAGACCATCACTGCAGAGAAACCTAATCCACAGAAACATAAACAGAATATCAAGCAGAATGAAGACTCGGAGAAATATTTGGGGAATGAGGGCTCCAATTAAAACCCCAGGAGGAAATCTGAATACAACAGACATGTGAAAACTGCTTGAGGATGAATTTGGGGCAACAGTGATAAACATACTCTTGGAAATCAAGAAAACAACAGAGGAAGAAAAGGAGAACAACAAAAAAGAGAGAAGAAATTAATCAAGATATCAAGTAAATGAAGAAAATGATAATGAAGCTAAAGAACTCAATAGAAGCACTCAAGAGTAGGATGGATGAAGCCTCTAATAGGATCAGGGAACTAGAAGATAGGACAGAGTTTTGCACTTAAGCAAACCATCGAAGAATGAAGAGAAGGAAAAAAAATGCGACCTATGGTTTAACATCAAAAGGAACAGCATTCACATCATAAGGGTCCCAAAAGGAGATCACCAGGCAGAAAATTAACAGGGAAACAGCAGTTTTAAATGACCATTTGGAACATTAGGATCTAATAGGCATATAGCCTAACACTTCACCCAGCAACTATAGATTTCACTTTCTTCTCAAGTCTTCATGGAACATTCTAAAGGATAGATGATATGTTGGGATACAAAACATGTCTTAACAAATTTACAAGGACTGAAATTATACCAAGCAGTTCTATGACCACGACAGCTTAAAATTAGAACTCAGTCACAAAAAGAAAACTGGAAGACCCCAAATTCATTGAATACTAAATAATAGGTTTCTGAATGACTCTTGGATAAAAGAGGAAATCAAAGAGGAACTTAAAAACTACTTAGAGACAAATGAGAATGAAGACACAAGCTACCAGAATCTATGCAATGCAGCAAAAGCAGTACTATACAAACCAATCTATCCAAAGTCTATATGCCCAACCACCTCCTTTATCTAACACTTGCAACTCTACCCTAAATCAACCCAAAGCCAAATACCAGACACCTCGGGAGAACCCCATGCCCCAAAGCCCGTTGGACGTACTCAAGCTAGTCAATCCTAAATTAACTTTCTTGCCTAGTAAAGGTTCTCTCCTCTCCCCTTTCTGCCTTCTGAGCAACACTGGTGTTTCCCCCCAAGGTCGTCTGGGGCATGGCATGCCTTACATCTATTTATTTATTTTTCTAAAAGGAAGGTGCAAGCAGAAACAAGGCAAGCAGGCAGACAGAAAGAGAGAGGAGGAGTCATCTTTTTCTTTTTATTTGGTTGTTCATAGTGATTGCTTTCCCCTGGACCTAGGACTGGAACCCAGGGCTATGTGACTTTCTCCTTTTGGAGGTAATTGACCTAACCACTGCTCCACCGGGGTCTGCTGGCATGCTTTTCATTTCCAGGGGAATTTTTTTTTCAGTGGCATTGACCTCTCCATGTTTTCGCTCAGTTATCTCAATAAATTAAGAGGTAGGCACATATTATCTTTTCTTCTTTTTTGGCCATGATAGCTAACTTTTCCTGTTTATGTCTAGTTTTTAGTTCAAAGCAGCTGCTACTGTCCAAAATATTTATAATGTCATGGTGCTGTTGCTCATTCCCTAGCTGCACAATACATCAGTTCTGCTTTAACACCTCTTTCCACACAGGTGCACACTGCTTGTTTGCTCATAAAGATGGAGTTACAGAAGCCACAGTTCATTCATTCATTCAACAACTGGTTTTTCTGAATACTGAGCATGCGCTAGACAGTGTGCTGAGTTCAGTAGGGGGAGTACAAAGGTATCTGAGACATAACCCCAGTCCTTAAAAATGTCACAGTCCCATTGGGTGAGTGAAACATGAATAGAAAAGCTCTAAATTATAATAAGATGTAAATTTAGTTCTTTTGCTTTCATATCCTTCTTAAAGTTTTTCTAGAGAACTGCTTCACACCCATCATGCTGAGATTGAAGTTCACTTTGTAAAAGCATTTATTTCATTTTCCAGAAGAAGGGAAAAAAGCTTTTAAATTGGTATGTATTTTCTGAGAGTGAATAAAGAAAACTATATAGGATTCAGATCTTAAGACTTGGAAGATTATTCTATTTTGTTTCTGATAAAAGGGAATTATGATTCTGCTGTTTCACTTAGTTCTAACAGAGCTGGTGTTTTTAAACTGGGAAGCATGGTTGAAAAACCAAAGGAAATATAAAAACACACAAACATTTTTGGCAGGAATGCTTCAGATTATATGACAGTAACAAAACATTTACCCATCAAGGAAATATACTGTATAAACACAACAAGATCAAATGGCAATGACTTTAATTTTAAAACCGGGTTAACTTCTTGAAAATAATGTGTAACCAAATTAAATTGAAATGGAATGTAAAACTCTCTAGTTTATTGAATTAAATAAATAAGAATTGAAATGGCAAAAGCAAAAACAACAGACACTGACGGCAATGATGTACACGTATACTCAGTTCGAGAGGATGACAGACCTGAATAAAAAAGACAAGGAAGAGTTGATAGAGAAGAAGAGGAAGGTCATTCCATGCGGAGGCAATAGGGCCCGCAAAAGTATGCTTTTATTTCATTGCTTTTGATTCAACTGATTGCCAGTACCCCTGTGACCTGCACCATTACTTTTCCTCTTGTACAGCATCTGAACTTTGGTTCATTATATAAACTCTTTTATGATACATACCAGAAGCCTCTCTTCACTTTTACTGCAACTATTAGGAACTCTTGGGTTGACCTGGAAGCTTTGCTTTTAATCAACCCCTTCCCATGCTCTAATTTTAAAATGCTATGTGGGAAAATGAAATGCTGTGTGCTAGAATACTCTCTAGTATAATTCACAAAAATTAACTCAAAATGGACTAGAAACTTGGGCATAAGACTGGCAACCATGAATTTATTGGAAGACAACATAGAAAAGACATTCCGTCATATCAACCTTAGCTCTCTAAGCCTTTGGAGACTCAACTCCAGCATTGAGAGAAACAAAAAGAAAAATAAACAACTGGAACTACATCAAATTAAAGAACTTCTTCACAGCAAAAGAAAACATCACCAAAACAAAAGACAGCCTTCTAACTGGGAGAAGATAGCTGTGTTCCATATTCTAACAAGGGTTTAATATCCAAAATGTATAAAGAACTCATAAAACTCAGTACCATAAAAACAGGCAATCCAATGAAAACATAAGAGGAATTGGAGAGACATTTTCCAAAGAGGATATGCGTCTGGCCAACAGGCACATGAAAAGATGTTCCTACTCTCTGGCTATCAGGCAAATGCAAATCAAAACAACAATGAGGTATCACCTCACACCTGTGAGACTGGCTACTATCCTAAAGTCTGTAAACAACAAATGCTGGTGAGGATGTGGAGAAAAGGGAACACTTTTACACTGTTGGTGGGAGTGCAAATTGGTGCAGTCCCTATGGAAAACAGTATGGAGATTACTCAAAAATTTGAATATGGAAATCCCACATGATCCTGCCATCCAGCTTCTGAGTATTTACCTGAAAGATACCAAAACACTAACTCGCAGATATTTATGCAACCCCGTTTATTGCAGCCTATTCACAATAGCTAAGAACCGGAAACTACTTAAGTGCCCAACATCAGATGAATGGATAAAGAAGATGCAGTACATATACACAGTGGAATACTATACAACCTTTAGAAGAGATTAAATCCTGTCATTTTAATAGCATGGGTGGATCTAGAGGGGATTATACTAAGTGAAATAAACCAAAAGAAGAAAGATAGATACCAGATGATCTCACTCGTAGGTGGAATGTGAATATAAAAAAAAACAAAGAACAGACGAAACAAAACTAATCCTTGGACACTTGAAATGGAACTGAGGTTACCAGTAGGGAATGAGATGGGGGTTGGAGTGGGAGTCGGGGCAAGTGGTGGCAGAGCCCACAGGACAATGGTGAAGAACATTCGGTGATTTGGTGGTGGTCAGGGTGTGTTGACAGAGTTTAGGAATAGGGAAATTGAACATATGGGTTTATTTTAATTGCAAAATCAAAGTTACTACAATAAAAATATTTTTTAAAAATTAAATGCTGTGTGACTTTTATTCCCCAGTCCTTCTCCTTGGATTTACCTTGTGAATTTATTCATAGAAATGCCTTTACAGTCTGTATTGTAGACCTTGCCTTACCTGTCTGACTTCCCACCTGCAGATGCGGAGTTCCTGGGGTGCAGGGACTCTCTCTTTTTGCTGAGAATATTTACAAATATATTAAACAGAACCAGACAGGGTGTTGAATGACTAATCTCTATCAAACTGACTTATTTCTATCTTTTCTACCTACTTCAATTGCGCTATTAAGCTTTCTCATCTTTGGTAATCATGTGTTACAGTTTCTAATTATAGTTTTAATTATTATAGTTTTATAATTATTATAGTTTTAATTATTATAAGTTAAAGTGTAGCTTTTTTTAAAAAAGGAAAGGTGCAGGCAGGAATGAAGGTGAGCAGAGACAGCAGCTAGGAAGAGAGAGGAGGAAGAAGCACCCTATTTTATTTAGTTGTTCATCCTGGTTGTTTTCCCTGGCCCTGGGATATGAACCTGGGTCCTTGGGCTGTATGTGGACTGCACTGGCCTGACACACGGACCTAGCCACTATCTACAACTGTGCACTGAGTGTTGCTATTTATATATATATATATATATATATATATATATATGTGAGCCATCTGTCTATAACCCTTGCTCATTTTTCTATAGAGTTATATTTCTCACTGAACTAGTTAATTGCAACTCAGTCTACTAAAGTGATATTTATTCCATTAAAAGGACAGTTTTGGAGTCATGTGGATAATAAACAAAACTAAATAAAAATAGTATCTCCTATCAAAGAGATGTCATGAGTATTAAATGAGAAAAGTAGCAGTGTTCTTGGTATATCATTATAGCTACCATTTAATGTTTATAATCATCATCACAATTAGAAATAAAAATAATAATTACATAGTAATAAAAATTTATATTGGTAAAACATTTTAAAATGTTCTAAGAATCTTAACACCTTTTAAAATCTGTACAGCAGTCCTGTAAAGTAGATGGGACTTGGCTGACATAATGCCTCACTTATGCTCTCTATACTAGAAGGTTGACTAGCATTGCAGGTAAGGTTCTTAGGTCTGACTGGAGAGAAGACAGAGTCCACAAAGGCTGGATCTGGGAGCTAATTCAAAGCACACCTTCTAAGTGATGGGAAAGCTCAATGGGCCAGGCTGAGCCTGGATGTGATAAATATAAAGGCACACTGGACAAGGGTTTTGCAGTGTATACCAGAGTTCACTTGAAGTTTTCTTGATACCTAGTATTTATTCCTTGCAATGTGGAAATTCCCAGTCCCCTCTCTTTCCACCAAAAATTGCTGAAATTTCTTAGGAGACTCACGTTCTCTTGGCCCCTTCTGGCTCCAAACTCTTTCTTCCAAGAAATTGGTACAGTCTGTAGATCATCTTGTCATCTAACATGTGCTCTGCAATAAGGATATTGCCTTAACCCTGATAGAAAGTTATTCCTGATACAATTGTCAAAATCAGGATAAAAGAATGTTACCTCATCAAATGCAACCGAGACAAACACAAAAACTTTAATTAGCACACAGACACATCTTTTAGTCTCTCCTCGGTCAGTACCCCC
This sequence comes from Solenodon paradoxus, assembly GCA_004363575.1. Lineage (NCBI taxonomy): Eukaryota > Metazoa > Chordata > Mammalia > Eulipotyphla > Solenodontidae > Solenodon > Solenodon paradoxus. The sequence continues at coordinate 459,104 of RJWH01000728.1, read as the reverse complement.
TCAACAGCCCCCCTCCACTGGCTAGTATAGCCCCTCGGTCTCCAGATCCCAGCTTTGCTCTATTTTGCCACCTCTTTTCTCTTCTAACCCTCTCTTTCCCAAATCCTCCTTAATCTATTTTGGAATATTTTTAAATAGCTCAGACAGCTAAACTTAATAGCTCTATTAAGAAGCATGCCTTCTTGCTGAAGAATTAACAATTAACATTCATACTGTCTATGGATGAGCATTCAGAATTGCTTGTGATTTCAGCATATTGTGCAATCAAAGGGATTCCTAACCTACTCAGACAATTTACTCAAGATCTGATTAGCAATGAATGTCTTAGTGACAACACGGAAGAAGTTCCAGTTATTCAGAATAATACTCATACAAAAGTTAATACGAGTCCTTTCTAACTTTGCTAGCATATTATAAAGACAATTGTTGAAGCTGATTCCTGTGTAAGGACTAATTAAAACACAGCTCTACCCTCATTGGTGGGAAGGTGAATAAATGTAAGACATTGGCATTGTCAAAACTGCTTCATATATACTGCTCGTCTCCCAAATTACCTGATTAAAATATTTATACTGAAAATAACAAATTATAGGGGCAAACTAACTCAAAATATTTACAAAAATATTTGCTACTGAAATTTTGGCAATATCCTTTTTGCAGATAGTAGAACTCAGCCACAAACTGGCATGAGGACTGGCCCTTATCCACATATTCCAAAGACACTTTATTCCAAGGCAAGCCAGACAAATCTCTCTGCTCTCAGCTTTTTCCAGGTACCAATTACTTTTCTAATTTCCTCTTTTTCTGAAGGGAAAACATTTTGTTGTTCCTGATTCTAGGGAGTCCCCAGTCTAACTGATTTGAGCCCAAAGCTGTATTCCTGGACCCGTGTCTTCTTAAAACTAGAACCTAGGCCACCTGGGATTCATAGATGCTTCCCCGGGGCAATTGAAACCTAGCATTTGCTTACCTCCCTAACTGCATGCTCATTTTGTTCTGGCTGGAGGATTTTCTTTTGTAAACTCAAGTCACGTGTTCTAAAAAGTATTCTTGGATGTCTCATAGCAAAATAATTTCTAAAATTTAGTCTATTGCCAAAAATAAGTCTTACAAATTCTCTCTTCTGGATATCTCACAAATTCAAAACTTTAGTAGTGACCTATCCCTCTATTACAGTATCTAATTTTTCTTCAGAAATTAATGACATTACTTCCTGTCCATCTACATACTCATCCCTTTTTTCATCTTTCACTTCAGTATAACTTCTATTAATTCTAAGTTCTCAATACTTCTTGAATTTATTCTCTCCTTCATTCTGGCCACCACTACCTTCAGAATTCACCATCTCTTCCTATCACTGAAGTAATCTCCCTGTTCCATGTCCTCAAATCCATACATCTTACTCATCTATAAACCTCTGATCAGGTCATTTGCATTATCAACAATCTTCAGTGACTCCTTGTCATCGAGTGACTCAGTTACTTACATGGCATAGAGTCCTCGACCATTAGTCTCTCCCTGTGCTATAAATTATATACGAGGTACTTAGTGCTTCTCAAATGAATGTTTTTAATAACTATAACACTTTATAAAATGACTCCTAACTTGTACTGCAACTATTAGAGTTCAGGCCTTTTGACCTTTATCTTCTTATAGGTCCTTTTGTCTCTAGTCTATCTTCCTAATGTCACCTAATTCTTTCTGAAGCACGATTCTGATGTCTTCCTTAACCACAGAAACCTACTGATGTTAGCCCCTGCCTCATTTCCCTGCTGCTCTGGCAACTCTCACACCCACTGATTTTCCCAAAGGGACAGCCAAGCTCCATCCTGACTACCAAACCAATGAGGCTCCCACTCTAACTTCTCAATCACCTCCAATGAAACTTATCAACATCAGATATCCTTCTAGATCCAAATCAGGATCTGATAGTATTGATGAGAGCTACAAAATTCCCATATTATTCAGTCACTGACCTCCCGCTCCCTGTTTCAATTATATGGAAAACACCATCAGTCCATTTGACAGGAGTGGTCTATCGGGGATTGGGAAAGGAGGAACACTAGGGGGATCAATGTCTATGAAGAATTTTAAAATAATTAAAAAAAGAATTGACTGAAGGTCAGTCTTTTTATCATCATGAACCAGCAAGTTGAACATCAGTAATAAAACACTCCTCCCTGACAAGGAGGGCTGGTTCACCCCCACCACTACTATTCAGGCATCACTTCCTTTTGAAACGTTTAATCTACTCCCCAAAACAGAATTAATCACCTCTTCCTAAAACTAAATGTGAGTCTCTTACAAGGCCAAAAGCATATTAAGGGGAGCTTATCTTCAACCCCTTGTTCATTTATCCATGAACCCACTGTACTTTTCTGGCCAACCTTCACCTGGTAAGGGTCCTTGGTGTGTGAAACGCTCCAATCCCAGTTCAACTATATTCCTGTTGAAACCATCACCTCTTACTCACTTCTCAGAACAGACTAACCACATAAAGAATATCACTTGAATGCCAAAGGTTGGCATTCACAGAGCACCATCATCTGGGCCTAGTTCTAATTTCCACTACTTAATTTTTTTTAAAGTAATATTGTTTCTTTCGTTCACAACGCTAAATTCTGTTTAGGATACTGAAATTGCATCTCAGTCTATATTTCACACTACAGTCATCACCAGAGTCCCAGTGTCCCTTACAGTCACCTTTCTCCTCAGGCCCCTTTCCCCCCATATTTTTGGAGTCCTGAATCCTGCTATTTTTGTTGGAATTTATATGTTCATCTGTTTCATTTTATTATGAGTAAAACCATCCTGCATTTCTCTTTATTACTTAATCTTAATTCTCCTCACATCAAACTACTTAATGTATTTGTCTTTTGCACATAATTCTTTCAATATTATACAGTACTTTGTGTCTAATTTATCTAACCACTAAGCCCCAGAGGAATTGTAAACAATCTTCTTTTAGTGAAGTGAATGTAAGAGACACTCAGTCCTACTGAATAAAATTAGGGATACATAATAAAAGCACAGAATACATTTTTGTTATACAGCATTTTATTTTTTTAAAAATTTTATTTTTAAAGTATACACTTTCACATAAAGATTCCCAGTGGGAAAATAACAATTTATTCTTAGAGTTTCATATTTTGGGGCAGATTATTTGGGGACAAATAAAATAAACACATTGGAGGATTAACTCTCAATTTAGAAAATGTAATATTACATCTATAATCATCTATACCCTACATGGAGCTTCTCTATATTCAGAAGCCCTCCAAGCTCTCCCGGGATTTAGAAATTATAAAGTGAATTATCAGTCTCTCCTAATTTTAAAATATCCCTGGATATGTAATCATCAGTAACTGGTAAGGACTGAAGAGAGGGGGAAGTTTACAAAAATTAAACACTGCCTACTTTTCTGCAAATTCTTTACTTATGAATTAGAGTCATTCCCTTTATCATTCCCAGGTTGAATACAGAAGTTTCCTCAGGTATTGATAGGAAGAAAGCTGAATTCCCTTTAAGAGTTTGATAAGTAAAAAGGCGAAAGCTCACACTAGTTTATACCATGTGTATCATGTTGGGTGTTATGAGAAGCTGGGAGACAACACTGTGAACTTACCAGGATACAGCAGTCTCCCAATCCCTCCATTCATCTCCTCTCAAAGATTATTCTAAAAATAACTAGGTGATTAGAAGAAGTTTGTCTCGTCAATGGTCTTATCTGTTATTTTCTCCTTATGGTAAACTGAATAACATGACAGAGCAGAGGCAAAGAGGTGTACAATCAGTTTTCAAGGTATCAAGTCAAACAGGTCAGAGCTTCCAGAGCATGGCAACAGCTTTGCAGATGCCCACATCATGATAGTTGAAGTAACACAGCCCAGCAAAGGTTAGAGCTGAGACTGCCAAAAGGCCTGCCTTGGCAGCTTTCTGAGATGTTTCCCCTGGAACATAGTCAGTAACAACTTGTCCAAGGCCCCTGAAGAAAAAGAATCATAGTACAAATGAAAAATCACAAGTGCAGTCAGAGGCTATATAGATAACTTGGCTGCAAAAGAAAATAATTAGCAAGGCTCAAAACGCAACTCAAGGCAACCAGAATTTTAAACCACCACGAAGAATATAATAAAGGCATCTTTCTATTCTTCAAATTCAACTTTCCAGAGTCACTTATATCCAAGATAGCAACTAATTACTATTCTATTTACAAACTCTTGGGATTTCTTTTTCCAGTCTAAAGCAAATACTCCAGTTTTTCATTAATTCAAAAAGCATTTATTGAACAAATATTATGTGCCAGTACCTGAGTTGGAAGCCTAGCAAATAAGAGAGAATCAATTTTAGTGGAGAACGAAAAAGTAAATACATATATACTATGAAAAAATCTTTCAGAAAAGGATGACCTGAACAAGAACATTCCAGAATCAAGTGACAATGATCTTGGCATCTTTGAGAAATCTGGAAGGAGCACATGGAAATCAGCAGGCAGGGGCAGATCACACTAGGACTTGAAGGTCATGATAAGCAGCATGGATTTTATTCGTTACACAATAGAGAACCACTGCTGTGCTCTAAGCTGAGTGTAACTTAAGGAAGGAGTGATCCATCGGTACTTTTTTTTTTCAATAAAGTTTTATTGAGATGTAATTCACAAACCATAACATTTACCCTTTTAAAGTATACAATTCAGTGGTTTTTAGTATATTCAGAGTTGTGTAACCATCATCACTATTTAGTTTCAGAACATTTTCATCAACCCAAAAAGAAACCATGCATCTCTAGCCCATTACTCCGCCAGTAATTTGCTTTCTGTCATAATGGATTTGCCTATTCTGGATATTTTACATAAATAAATTCAATCAATATGTGGCTTTTTGTGTCAAGTTTCTTTCACAGAGCATAGTTTCAAGTTTTATCTATGTAGGGGCATATGTTAGTACTTCTATCCTTTGAATGGTCAAAGATGATAAAATATTATATCATAATGTTATTATTATATTATAAAAATATATCACATTTACTTAGCTATTCATCAGTTGATAGACATTTGGATTGTTTCCACTTTTTGATTATTAAAACAAAAAAAAGTAAATAAAAATGCTTCCTTCCTCCCTCCTCTTTAAAAATAAAAAAGTTAAGAAGGTAAAAGTGATCAACTAAGTTAACTGCTACTGAGTGTTCAAAAAGTAAAGGACAGAGAATAGATAACTAGATTTGAGAAAAACAAAGGTATTTGGTGACTTTGGTAAGACTGGCTTTAACTAGGATAAAAACCCAATTCATGTGTGTTAAAAGAGACTGGAAAGTTAAAGAACTAACGCACAACTTTTTCAAGAAATCTTGTGTGTGTAAAAAGGATCAGAGAATTGACGAGGTAGCTGGAAGAGGAAATGAGGTTTAAGCAGTCTACTGCAATAAAAAATGTGTTACTTTATGGCGCACCCTGGTGGCTCAGGCAACAGAGACAGCTGAGATATGGATCATGCGAAGCCCAAGGATGGGGTTTGAGACTTGGGGCAGGAGTGGGGAAGACCAAAATAAATAAGTAAATAAACAAAACTGAGTCTTCTTCTCCTTCTTAAAAAATATATTTTTAGAATTATTCTCTTATTCTGATTTTTCAATAATTTATATGGATCTCTTTCCAAGAAACACATAGTAAGAATATTATGACTGGCACACCCTGGTAGCCTAGAGGTTTAATTCACTGGGTATAGTCTACATATATCCCAAGTTCCCTGGTTCAAGACCCGGAGTCAGCTGGAACAATCAAGATGAAAAATTTAAAAAAATAAAGTGCTGCTTCTTCCTCTCTCTTCCTGCCTGCCTACTTACCTTCATTCCTACCTGCATCTTTAAGACAAAAAAAAAAAAAAAGAAGAAGAGTACTATTACTGTACTTGTGATCTAATATTTCATATGCAGATAGAATCCTTTATTTCAAAAGGTCTATCTAGTAAAAGGCTAAATCCTAGAAAACTAGGTAAGCAAAATCTACTTTGACACAAGCTAGAAAATGATCCTGACAAGTCACTTAACTTCCCTGAGGTTCAGTCTTCACATCTATAATTAATAGGGTTGGTTAAGATACTCTAATTCCTTTCAGTTCTAACAATCCAAAAATCCTCTCCCATTCATTGTATACGGTCCTTGCAAACCAACAGAAAATGAACAGGTCAAGGAAACCATTTATTTATAAACCTTCTGCAAGGTTATTAACTTAAGAAGTCTTAAAGCTATACTGGATGAAATAAAAAGAAACTGGAAATTCATTCACTTAACAAGTATTTATTTAGTGTAATGTGTCAGGTACTCTCTAGGCACTGGAGACACAATAGCAAAGAAAAATAGTCGAAAATCCCTACCATGTGTGTTTAAAAAAGGGCAAAACCAAACTAGAATGTCTAGGGATGCACATCTGGGTGAAAAAACTATTACAGATACAAGGAAATGATTACTATAAAAATCAGGACAAGGTTGCTGGCAGGGAGATGTTGAGTGGTTATAAGTGGAACACAAAGAAGAAGCTTCTGGAGTATGCGGTAATGCTGTTGACCTGGGTATTATCACCAGTACAATAATTCATTAAGTCACAGATCTGATTCTTATATTTTCTGTATCTGAACTTTCATTTTAGTGGGGGAAGACAAGTAATATATAAGACAATAAATAATAAAGGATATCAGAAGATTCTAAGTGCTACTGAGGAAAACAAACAGGGGAGAGGAATAAGAAATGCTGGAAAGGATAATGCAATTTTGAATAAATGGTGAATGAAGGGCTTCATTGAGAATGTGACACTTAAGATCCAAAGGAGATGAAGAAATAAGCCACATACATTGAAAACAACAACAAAAACCCATGCAGAACAGGAGGAATAAAACCCTGAGGCCAGGATGTCCCTGACATGTTTGAGAAAAAAGGGAAACTAGTGTGAAAGAAAAAGAAAATAGATGAAGATGAGGGAAGAAACAGGGCCAGATCATATCATCTATAGACAAATGTAAGAAATCCGACTTTTAGGCCATAAGATTAGGAGACAAAAAAGGGTTTTGAGAAGGAGAATGACTTGACCTGACTTAACATTTTAACAGGATCACTGGTGCTAATGTGTCAGGAACAGACAGAAGGGGAACCGGTTAGAAAACTACTATTGGAATAAAGAATGAGACTAGGTTTGGGGCTTGAAAAAACAGAAAAATGAAAATACCATTAATTCTGATGGGCAAGAGAACAGGAAGTAGAGATTTGGGGAAGATCAGAAACTCAAATTTATAAGGTGCTATATTCGAAATACCTATTAGATATGGAAGTGGATACACTGAACAGTATACTTATATCTGGGCACATAAATATTTTATAAATGTTTTGAGATTTTCTACTGGTCTTTTTAATCTCAGCCAACTTTTCTCTCACATGCAATAATGAGACACACTCATAGCACGAACACCGGGCAATACATACGGAAGAGACAGAGGTACTTGCCAGTGGCCATGAAGAGTGAGGGCAGCAGCCAGGGAGTAGTCCATCGCCGAGCAAGGATTCAAATACGCAGCTGGAAGCAGGCCCAGGAGCAAAACACTGACAACCCTCTCACTGGTCCAGTGGAGAGACGCAGCCTTGGAACTAGCTACAGAAAGGAAGGGCCAGACCCATAAGAATTAAGAGGAGAAATACACATTCTCTCACATTCAGTTTTTGCTACAGAATAACCAAACTGACAGAATGATCAACAGTATGCCCACAGGATTTAACACCAAACATAAAGAAGGCAAGATAAAGGTGAATGAAAGACGTCATCTCGCTTTAGTCTTTTAGCACAGGGTAGCTCAACACCTACATATATTTATTATAAACAGATCCACTTTGCTGACAGGTAAGATGAGAAATGAATTATCTTTGCAGAATTAAGGCAATCTTACATGTCAGTGAAATGAATACCTTTTAAATGTTAGTGATACTTGAGGAATTTCTTTTATTTACATTTTCTAATCTGCAGAAGTAATGTAATATTAAGAACCCCGACCCATTGGTGGCAGTTTGGTCCACTGCCACCAAGGACCCAGGGTCACAAAAAATCACCAAGATGAACAAAAATGAACATAAAAGTTCTTTTTTCTCTCTCTTTCTGCGTGCTTGTCTACTTGCCTCATTCCTGCTTGCGCCTTTCCTCTTAAAAAAACTTGTCCCAAAACAAAATTAAGTCAGCCAGCTCAAAGAAAAGCTCAGACATCATCTTTTAGGATCATGGTTCTTCTTCTGTCCCATTACTTATTAAGTGCCCAAAACAGATATAGAACATGCAAACTTCTTTTTAAGAAGTAAAAACCAGGCACGCCCTGATGGCTCAGGCAGCAGAGTCAGTGGCTGGGGTGTGAACCATGCAAAGTCCAGTGACCCGGGTGCAAACCCAAGACTGGGGAAAAAAATTAAAATGAATAAAAATGTTCTTCTTCCTCTTTCTTCCTTCCTCATTAAAGAAAAACAGAAGGTGGGAACACCCTGGAGGAGTAGAGGTGGGGCACAGTTCACATCCAACCCAAGGTCCTGGGTTCATGTCCAGGGGAATGGGGAGGAACCAAGAAGAACAATTAAATAAAATGCTTCCTCCTCTCTCTTCTTGCCTGCCTCTGCTAGCCTTCATTCCTGTCCGCAACTTGCCTTAAAAAAAAAAAAAGTGAAAAACAAAAGGTTTTAAATATTTCTTTGAGAGGTTCTATCTTTTATTGGTTACAGACCCCTTTGGAAAGCTAATAAAAAGATCAGAGTCACTTCATGGAAAAATGCATGTGGACATATACATTAAAAAAAAAAAAACCCACACAACTATATATACAACTTTAGAGGCTTCCTTCAGTCGCATGCACCCTAAGCTAAAACTACTCTGAACTAAGCAAAGGAGTACAGAAACAAACATTTTTCAAAGATAAAATTATAAGCAGAAAAACTATACTTGCCAGCGCTTACAATCTGGATGCAACTATATCTAAATGGTTGACTTAAGAATCAAAAAACAAATTCTTTATCTCTGTAAAAACGATCTTTCCAGATTTTAAAAATGGAAGCTAACTCATTCACCCATAGATTATTCTGACTAGTTTTAATATCTAAATAATATTCACGCAAAGGCTGCCATATGGTTTTAACCTCAACCTAAATAAAAGCAAACAAATCAATTACAGCTACAAATATGCATGACTTTTTAAAATATTCTAAATTTTTCATAACTAGTTCTCCATTAACTAAATAAGGACTAAACTATATTAAACACTCCAGTGTTTTCTTTAAAAAAACCTTATTTCTTAAAAAATTAAAAAAAGGGAAAAAGAAAATTTAAAGATTTAGATCAGAAGATTCTCTATGAATGTAAAATGGCATCATTCAACCACAGTGGCATTGTCTATTCAAAGGTGTAGACAGGTCTTCATTTGACAGAGTTGGACACAAGAGTTCCCCCCACCATGGAGGAACAAGTCTTGCCAAAGGCATAATAATCAACCCAGGGGTCTTTGTCCGGAGTGTGGAAAGCAGCAGCAATGAAGAAAACATACAATGGCGGCTGGGTGACAGGTTAATGTGCTGCATCCCACACCATGCTGGAGTAGGTTGGTTCTGTAGAAACGCTGAGACAAGAGCAGGTCTGACCACTGGGGTTCGGAGGAAGAGAGCTGAAAAAAGATATTAGGGGGATAATAAGCACCTCTCCTTTAAAAAACTGACAGACTTTCTAAGTGACCCAGGCAAGCTAGTTAAGTCCAAATGGGGGATAATATCTTATCTGTAAAATGAGGATAGCATCTATTTCACTGGGAGGCTGTGAAGTCAGACTAGCTACCGAAAGACTGAAAAATCAGTGGATCACTTATATAAAAGAGTCTCACTTTTACTAATGAAAAATATTACGACTCCTTTTTCCTTCCACTTATCCATCTATTCAACATTTACTACACGCAAGGTTATCCTCTGCACTGGAGCAGAAGTTAAATGACAAAGTCTTTGTCAAGGAATATGCTCTAGTCTGGGAAGCTTATCTATCCTTTTCAAGATCAATTTCTCCACAGATTCCTGAACCCATTCCATTTGGCCCCAATTATATTAGCTGTGAGATGATAGCAACTAAGCTTCAATGACCTCATAAATAAAATGTAAATAATGGCAGTTACTTTACAACACACTACTGAAAATAAAATATATGCAAGGTGCTCAGCACAGCTCCTTGTAAGCATTCAATAAATGGTATTTTTCACCTCTCCTTTCTTCCCATTGGTCTTTTTCCCTCAATTGATGTAATATACTTAACTCCTCCCTTTAATCATGTCCTCTAACTAATGTCCATGCTCTTTCTTCTCTTTCCAACCATACTTCTTCAAAATGTTTTACATCACCTTTACTTCCTCACAGTCAATCATTCTTCAACTCTGAAAGCTGTTTTTATGGCCACTGAAGCTGTTTTAAGTTACCGATGTTCTCCATGTGGCCATATCCAATAGGCACTACTGTTCATCTTACTGAGCTTTTCTACATCTGCAGGCACTGCTGGCCTTTCCTCCCTTTTTCTTACAGAACTCTCCTCTAGTTCTCCCTCTGATTGTCTGACCGCCCTATAGCCATCTCCTGCATTCACGTAAAAGTTTTTCCAAAATTCTGTCACCTATGCGTGACTCTCCTTGCTTCCTATGCCCACCCCGGGTAATTTTGTCTACTCAACCTTACTGCCTATTAATTGACAACACCCATTTCTGTATCTTTGCCGATCTCTCGCCAGTTTCATCAGTTTAAGTGCTTGCTTGACCTTTCCACTGAGATAACTCTACATGGTTCTTAAATTCACATACCAAAACCAGAAATCCTTCAACTCAATTTCTCATCCAAATTTGTTTCCCATTTGCAAGTTCCCCATTTTATTTAATGGCATCCCAGTCACTCTTGAACCTAATTCAGAATCTAGAAGTCATGGAGCACTTTCCCTCTAAATTCAGTCAGTCACCAAAACCAGTGATTAACATTTAGAAAGATAATCTTCCCTTTTTTTGTAATCGCTTTCTAAGTTCAGAATATCATCAACCTTGCACTACAACAGTGTCCTATCTCATGTCCCTGATTTGTGTCTTAGCCTACTCCATCTTCCATGACAGCCATCAAATACAGGGTTACCAAAGTGGTCAATCTAAAGTGAAAATCTATGTCAAATCTTTCAATGGCTCCCCTTCACACCTTACTCCTTCTCAAGACAACTTCTATGATTTGATTCCAGTTCACCCTTCCTGATCCATCTTCTTCACCTTGAGATTCAAGCTCATAACATAAGGCTTGTTTTATTTCTTCCCTCATATCATACCTTTTCTATATCTTCATCAATGCTTTTGCTGATCTCACTACCTCTAATTGTGATGCTCTTCTTTCCTTGATCTTCTTTATCCACAAGGTTGACATCAGGCACACTACCTGAACCAAAAAAGGGTAATCCTTCCAGAACACAGAGCTATGACTACTCCTTCAACGGTCTAGACTAATAATTTAAGTACTGGACATTTTTTGTTTTTTGTTAAATTATGCTTTTATGTGTTTTCCCTATAAAAATGACAACTCTTTGAAGGCAGGAATTACGTTTTATTCACATTTGTATTCCAACCTTACTACGTGTCTATATGGAATTGATCCCCCGACCCTACACCCTAACACACCATCTCCAGGGGAAACGTGCAACATCAAGCACTGGGAGTCAGATTCGAACACTTTTCTGGTTCAGGATGGGAGCATTCTAAGGATGGCGACTGGGGAGAAAAACGAACTCCCAGGACTATCCTCAGCAGGGCTGTAACTTCCAGAAGGCGTGATCAGATCACCCCCAAAACACGTAAGCCAGAGGAGGGCAGATGCGCGCTCGCGCGAGTCCAGGGGGTCGTGGCTGTCATTTCGGCGGGAGCCAGAAAACTAAGGGAAGGAAGGAATCCCTGCTCTTTCAAAGCTCTCACCACCCGGCAGACGAGTTCTCGCTGCATCCCCGTCCCGGGCTGGAGGCTGGGTTAAGCCCTTCCCGCTACCAGAGCCCCTCACCTCGGCCTCCTTGGGCACCGCAGAGGACACTCATCCGCAAGATAACCGCCATCGTGCTCCTGAGGGCTCAAGGTCATCCCGCAACCCGGAAGTAATCTTGAGACAACACCGTCCCCTCTCCGTCCGGATGACAACCGAAAACAAGAGAACCGAAAGCAGGACCCGAACCGGAAGTCGCTGTCGGCCCGCGCCAGCCGCGCATGCGCACAGCGGCACTCGCGCTGTCTGACGATTCCGAGCCAGACGCGGACCATGGCGGATCTCGGGGAGGCAGACGAGGCGGAGCTGCAGCGCCTGGTGGCAGCCGAGCAACAGAAGGCGCAGTTCACTGCACAGGTGCGGCGATGAGGGCCACGGTAAAGTGAAAGGAAGGTAAAATACAGGTGCCGGGGACCCACGGAGCTCTACACTAGCGGCACGGTGAGGCCGCTCGTTGCTCCATGTCTGCTACGCCCGGTTCGTCTCACTGAAGAGACGAGTCATGCATGGCGTTCCTGCCACTAGTGACTGGGAGTGCCCAGCTACCCGTTAAGCAAGCCACTGTAGGGGAAAGAGGTGTAAAGCGTAGGTTTGGGCGATGTCAGCTCTGTGTTGGGCTGGCATTGGGAAGGTCTGGGTGTAATTCTACCTCTGCCCCTTATAGCCATGTGCTCCTGTACCAGAGACCCCTCCACTCTAGGTCCTGGCTTGTAGATCGCTCTCTGCCTCACGAGGTTGTGTGTATCGTTTGCGATAATGTACTTGAAAACGATGGACTCGTTAAAGTGGGCTCTTAAGTAGTCTGTAGATGACTTAATAGAAGTGTTTTCGAGCCCTTTAGGCATGGTTGGTTCAAGCCATGGAGTGAGGCTTCTATAGCTGCATGACCTTACGTTACTGACCACGCCTTAGACGGATGTGTTAGTTACTTTTTATGAAGGCTGAAGGGATGCTTACTACCCAGCTTTCCAAAGAATAAGTCCTCGGGAAACGTTTACTCCCCATTTCTTGGGAGAGGGGCGTAGTGAAATGGGGGAGGGTTCGATCCTGAATATTATGAAAGTGCACACATTCTCTATGCAGTTTCTGAGAAGGGATCCATAACCCTCATTGGATTCGCAAACGTCTCTGACTCAAATTTAAATACCTAAGAACCACTTTCTAAAGGATAGATTGGGGATAAGAGGTTTGGGTTGAGATGAATGCAGTGGTTTGGAGGAAAATGATAAGCTATATTGGGATTGTAGAGTTATTAACACTGCCTGAAAGTTTACAGTCTGATTAAGGACTTGGCACAATTAGAAAATAATACATTGGCCTTCAAGAAATCAAGAATTTGAACTCTCGAAGAATGGGGTAAAATCTTGAGGGCATTCCAGGAATATTGAATCGTGTGGTTTGTATGGATCTCACTGAAAGTGATGTTAGAGGTTAAATAAGGGAGTGCTGAGCGGCTAATAGAGAAATTGATACATTAAGCAAACGCAGGGATGACTTGATGGAAGTATTTTTTTTAATTACTAAAGGGAGAAAAATATTCAGGACAGGATAAAAGTTTGTTGTAATGTAGGGATAAGTGTCTGGGCCATATTGTGGTAAACTGGGAAGTGAGGCAGAGCAGAGTCCGTGGTTTGATGATGTAAAGAATCGTTTAGTCAAGTTGCTAAAAAGGAAAATGGGAAGGAAATAAAATCTGCAGTTAGGTCTATCTGTAGATCCCAGTGGTTACCATTTTTCTTCTATTTTAGGTACATCACTTCATGGAGCTGTGTTGGGATAAATGTGTGGAGAAGCCAGGGAATCGCCTAGACTCTCGCACTGAAAACTGTCTCTCTAGCTGTGTGGACCGCTTCATTGACACTACTCTTGCTATCACAAGTCGATTTGCCCAGATTGTCCAGAAAGGAGGACAGTAGGCCATTTGCTGGGAGAATGACAGAAGAAATAAAAAGATTTGTTATTGATCAGATTGAAGGACCAGTAGGGGAAGGTTGTCATCTCATTGTCAGGTCAACTTCAGGCTGTTACCAAACCTGTTGGTGCTTAAAACAACAGATACAATGTTCAAAAAGTAAAATTTATTTATTTGGAATTCAGAAATTCCAGGTTGTCAGTTATGCAATAAATGTGAACTCTCCAGCTCTTTTTAATTTTTTTAGCCCCATTGTAAGATTTAATGTAGATATCTCCAATTGAACACTAAAAATAAATACTCTTTAAGTCCAGTAGTACAAATGGGAGCTCTTAGGTTTTGAAGAGCCACCCTTAGATATGTCTGAGAGGACTGTTAAGACCCATCAAAGACTTAGCCTAAAACATAGACGAGAACCTGGGGTTGAGGAAGGTGAAAAACAGAAAACAGTTTTATTGCTTACACATGACCAAGAAAAGGTAAACATAGCAAAAATCAAAACAGGCAAGATGTGTGTTTGAGAAAAAGAGAATTCTGATTATCACTGGAGGAAAGGAAGGTCAAGACCTAAACAGAACCACCTTTCTGGACATGCCCGTTCCACTGGCCCATCTTCCTGAATCTGCTTAGAATGAATAATGCTAAAATAATAGCACAGAAATAATGCTAAAAATATATATATTGAAAACTTCCAACAAAGACCCCGCTTTTTTTGTTCCAAAAACAAAACTGCTTTAGGTTAAGAGGTAGTAATTATAGGCTGTTCTTTCCTCTGTAGGGCCTTACTACTCCCAAAGGTAAAAATATATACCATGGAACATTGACAGTTAAATACCAAAGTATTATTTCAATTAAGTTTTCCAAAAGGTAGCACCTGCTCATAACCAAGGGATATGGAACTTCTAGTCAACCATGTATTGTAAGCACTATTAGAAATCTGTAAAGAACAAATTTAGTATTAAGAACTACAAAATATTGCTACCTTGTGGACCATTGTCATATTGCTGGTGTCTGACACTGCCATGCTACCGTAAAGGATTTCTGTGTTACACATGGGAGAAGTAAGGCCAGGGAGATTAACTTGCCTACTCCAGACCTCATAACCCAAGTATTGAAAGCTTTTTACTCAGCCCATGAAGTGACAACCAAGAATGTCACTTCATCTGCCACATCAAAAAAATTAACTTGTGTTCTGCCCACCTTTCAGTGATATTTTGGTTTCTGAAAAATTAACAGTAGGGATCACAGTATATAGCAAAGGAAAATAATGTCTCTGCTTGGTGCTTTAATCCAAAGGCAGATGGGGAAAAAGTGGATATATCCCTGAGAAGCCTGTTTCATTTTAGAATTGATTCAACTTAGTTTCAGGGAAAATCTAAAGTTCAATCATAAATTTAGAAAGGAATCAGGAAAACATTTAAGTGGCAGTTGCTGCTCTGAGCCCAGTTCAGAACAGTATTCAACAGCATGACTAATTCCTAACTCCCATTTGATTGAGGACTTTTAAGATCTAAGACAAAAGTATTTTTGAACACAAATCCATTTAGGCAACATAGCAATGTAAATGGAAAAGCATTTACTACCCAATTACCATATTTAGGGGTATAATGAGTGTAGCCAACCCTGTCCAGCAGGGAAATTTAACATAAACCCCTAATCTTTTCTAGTAACAGTTGTCTATCAGTGTTACCATGAGGGAAAATTTGTTCTCATGCTCATTTCCTAAGTAAATTAGACCACACCCATGGGGCCAAAATACAAAAGGATCAAAGCACCAAGTCTGATGACAAAGTCAAGTTGTGGCATCTGCTATATAAATAGGTAAGAGAGCAACGTGTTCCTTTAGAATGGAGCTCTACACAGCAGTGTTTCCAATCTCTACCTTAGCTCTTTTCCCAAGTTCACTGTTCCAACTGGTGTACTCAGGTCATTACTTCAGCTTCCTGGGTCTTTTAATTTGCTGTATACATACTCTAACACTAAATGTGATTAACTGCAAAAAATAATCTCTTCGAGAAACCTTCATAACAAAATACTAGATTCCCTATTAACAATAAAAGATCAAGTTTAACAGGCCAAAATAGAAGACAAGTCTCAAAACATATCTGGCACAGGACAGCTCTGACCTCAGGCACCTGTGCTGAGCAAGTCACTGGCAAAAATCCTACAGTGTAAGAGCTGTAAATACCCAGAATCACAAGGAAACTGAAGAATTTCTTTCTCAGTCATCCTCTGAACTTTCAGCAGACCTTTCATCTGTAGCCACTTTCCAATTGGTGCGTTTGTTTGTCCTCTCCTGTATTTCACTGTTAACTACAGGGATGTGGGCTTCCTTATCTCTCTTTTTCCTTTTGGTTTTCTTAGTGTCTGATTCATCACTTTCCTCAGAACTGCTGGATGCAGAATCATCTGACTGAGAAGTGTCACTTTCTGCCTCTAAGAATAAAGCAGACTTTTTGAGAGACTTTTTCCTCGATTTTTTCTTGCTTTTATGTGGTTGTTTCCTTTTTTTGGTACTAGACGCTCCAGTTTCTTCTGAGAACTCACTTGAGGAATCTGCTGTTACATCTGTGGCTTCCTTTTTGCTTTTCTTCTGTTTTTTGTGTGACCTTTTTTTTTGCTTTTTTTTGTGGGATTTCTTTGACTTCTTGTGTTTGTGAGAAGATTCGTGGGTAGATGATTTTCCCTGGGGAGATGTTTTTTCCCCATTGGTAATATCTTGCTGATCGCTACTAATAAAAAAGAAAAACTGCTTTACTATAGAAAATAAGTATATTTTTATATTCTACATTCAGATAGGAACTGGGGTTAACATCTGAATTTTAAGTCTGAACTTTGACATAGATTACTATGAAATTTTATCAGTCACAAAAAGTTTTTTTCCTTCCTCTCCTTTGAAATGAAGATAAAAGTTCTGCCACACTGCATATGTGAAACATCACAGAAAGGCAAGGGAAAATACCATTCTTCTCCCAATTAAATCACCTAATGTTCCTCTGGTTACATTTTATAAGGCTCACAACTTACAGTTCAGACTTTGTTCTCATTTTTTAAAAAACATTTAGTCATTTTATTTAGTTGTTCATCTTGGCTATTTCCCCCTGCCCTGGGTCTTAAATACAGGATCTCGGGATGTATATGAACTATGGTCCAGTGGCCACTAGGGTGTGACCACTTTGTACTAATTTTAATTCTTTTTTCTTAGTAAGTCTATTTGCCTTACCTGTCTGTTTCAAATTCTTCAGGGTATAACTCTTTATAACCACTGTGACCCCATCTGTAAGATGACATTTTATTATATTAATGAAACTGCATACATTTTTTAAAATTAAAATAAATTATATTTAGGTGTACATGTATATTTACACAAAGAATGAAAAAATAAGAGATATAGTAAAGCTGGTTCAACATTACAGTTCCATAACTTAGTTTACTACATTTTCTGTATTGCACACTATTATTGAAACACAAAGGATTCCTTGTTGACTTGTAAGCAAATCTGGCATTCTGTGCCTTAGAATGAACAACTCATATTTTCTAAATGAACAACTCATTTTCTGTTCTTTAGCTGTGAAGTACTTCTCCAAAAACACTTCAAAACAATGCTGCCTACACTGGGATAATCTTTTAAAATAACTCTACTGAGATATAACTCATATACCATAAAACTCGCCCCCATTAAGTGTACAATTCAGTACGTTTTAGTATATCCAGAATTATGTACACTATCATCACTATGACTAATTTCAGAACATTTTCATCATCCAAAAAGAAACCATTCAATAGTAGTCACTCTCCATTCCTCCCTCTCCTATAGCCCATGGCAAACACTGATCTACTTTGTCTCTATGGATTTGCCTATTCTGGACACAGAATCATACTAAGTGGCCTTTTATGTTTGGTTTTTTTCCAACCAGCATATTTTCAAAACTCATCCATGTCAGTACCTTGTTCCTTTTACTGCCAAATAACATTCCACTTTAAGGCTTTAACATTTTGTTCATCAGCTATCAATCGTTTCGGTTTCTACTTTTCAACGGTTATGAAAAAGAATGCTATCAACATTTCTGTGCAAGTATTTGCAGGAATAATTGCTTTTCAAGAATCACACATTCTCAGGACAAATACCATTAATGGCCATAAGAATTCAGTCACACACCTGTCTGGCATGTTAGCTTCATAATCATATAACTTCTTGTTCCACGATTTAGCCTTAAGAAAATCATCTTCCAGTGTACCAGAAATTTCATTCTTTGGCCTCCAGTAGTCTCTCTGACTTTCTTCATCAAAACCATCACTACGCATCCGGCTATAAGAGAAAACAACTTTTAGATGCTATCTGATGTTATTTTATGGAATATCATGCACAAATTCCTTGAATGAGCTAACAGAACAAAACCTAGTAGGTTGTTTTTTTGTTTTTTTTTTAAAATTAATGTAAAAGGCAAGCTGTGTTCCCCTCTAAATATATGTATAGTTATCCTATGGAAATCTGACCATTACTACCTACCGTACTGTACAATATAAATTAGATGACTTCTGGACTAGGGCATGGTATAAGGCATGCAAAGAGGAAAGCAGAGCATAATCACAGTTGCGGACATTTCAGACTACCCTAGAGCTCTGAAATACACTCCCTCCCCCAAAACCAGCAATTTGCTGTGGCGAAATCACAGTAACAATGGGAGCAAGGCCTAGCACCTGACTATGTTGGGGTAGGAAAGCAGTTGAGAATCACTGGTTTAGCCTGTGCTGTCGATATCTACTAATAATCAGTTATTAAGCCAGCTAATCAGTTATCAAAATGTTTAAGAGCCTCCTATGTGCCAAACACTCTTCTAGCTACTGGAGACAGAACAGCAAATAAAATTCCCTGACCCTAAAGAGATTATTCTTTCAAGATTTATTAACCACGCAGGCATTAACAGTCCACAGGCCACTCTAACAGAGTAATACTTTGTTCTTCGAAACACTATTTGGAACTCAACAGCCAACAGAAAACAAACCATCATCTGTATTAACTGTACTTCTAAATTCTCAAAGGACCATCTTCAGAGAGAAAACAGATTGAAAAGATATTTATTTTTAAGGTGACACTCTGCCTTTTACTCTGCATTCAGCTAGGAAGTTAAGTTTTAACAACTGGGGTTCCCACTTACTCAGACATCCCTATACTTCCACAGGTAAGATAACTAAGCCTGTGTAATCCTTCATATTCACATTCAAACCATTAAAAAGATAATGTGTGAGTTGGCAAAGACAGTATATGGGTAAAGAAAAGGCTGAGATAGAAAATGAAAGGCTAATAGGGAAAAGGAGTGAATAATCACTTAACCATGATACCAATAAAAATCTGAAATAGAATTTTAAAATTCGCTACCACAAGTAAGCACAAAGAATGAGGTCACACAGACCATAGCGTTATCTTTCTGCTTGGATTTACATTTATGAAAGAGGAAAGGCTTAAGGACTCAAAGAACTACATTCTGTCTTCAGCGTACCAAAATATTTTATAACAAAATCTGATTCTGAATGAAATGAGAATTATTTTGGTTCTTAGAGCTGCAACCTGACCTTGAACTGCTGGGTAACATTCTCCTTTTGGTCCCCCGGTAAGCATCTTCCATCTGTTTCTCCAGTTCTCTTATTTTCCACATATCTGATTCCTCCTGAATCTAGATATTTTTAAAAGGTAGAGAAAAGTAAGTTATTAAAAGTAACTCTACATTACAGAAAAGTAATTGAAAATATAGTATGTACTAATTATTGAATTATAGATTGGGAACAAAATTTGGTTTCTCTAAGAGTGATCAAAAATTTCACCTAATAAATCTCAAATATTTAGAATTCTGCAGCAACAGAATGTTTTAGTGCTGTAGACACATTATCACTGTATGATTTTGATATTATGCTGCAATTAGCAAATAATCTGTTTCTTAAACGCTTTGATTCATCTCAACTGAGCCTTACCCTTTTGAGAAAAGGACATACAACTACTACACTTTACTGAGAAAAAACAAAAGCTCAAGAGATTTTACCAAGATCAAAAAGCTACTAGAACTAGCATTTTTATTTATATGTTCATTTTGGTATGGTTTCCTCACCTACTCTGCTTTACATGGTATAAGCACCAGGGCTAGCCCTAGGTTAAAACTGTTTTCATATAGTATTTGTCAAAAACACAAAAAACAAATAATATGAAACTTGTTAAATTATTTCCTGAAAAGCAGACTATCTGCCCAAAAAAACAAAAATACATCTAAATCTTCCTAGAATATTTTGCTAAATCTGTGTAGGACTTAAATCTTTTTTAGTCACCATTTTTAAATCTAGGGATCCCAATTTAAGATGTTTGATGAAATTACAAAGACTGCTTAAGGTAAATTATACCCTCAGTCACAATCTTAATATCAGGTGACAACAAAATAATAACATTTATGATCAACTGAGAGTTGTACAGTTCACCAAAGAAAACCAAACGAGGGTCCTTGGCCCTCTTTTCATTATATGTACTTCTCCTACATGACCTCAACTGCTATCATTTCTTATATATCAATTATTTTTTAACTTTTATGACAAGCCCAATTTTCTCTTTCCCCCCAAGTCTGAATTTCCATCTATTTGTACATTCACTAGGCACCTTATCATCAATACAGTCAAACTAAAATTTCTTTCCTATCATACTTGTACCTTTTCTTGTATTCCCTATGGCATCACCCATCATCCACCCAGTCACACACAAGGAGGTTATTTGATTCCATAATTATCATCATCCAATCAGTTACAAAGTTCTTTGGATTCTATCTCCTAAATGCCTTATCTTCATCCCTAGTGTCACTGCTTTCACAGAAACCCTCATCATATCTCACCTGGAACACTGCAAAAATGCCTCCTAATTGGTTTCTCTACTGCTTCACGCCATGTCATCATCTCTGCCCAGCTAATAAATGTTCTTTCTAAAATATAAATGTAATCATGTCACACCCTAACTGTTTATTGTCTATAAGAAAAAGTCAAGCATGACAATTCAATTTTAATTTACCACTCAAGCCTCATCTTTTAACACTATCCCCCCCATATTCCCTACTTTCTGGATACAGAGTTTCTTGCTATGTCTCAAGTATTTGTGTTCTTTCTTGTTGCCCTCTTAATACATGAGATTCTTTGTCTAAAAAGATCTTTTACACCTGGTAAACTTTTACCTGTTCATCAAGAACTGGTTTAAATATCAGCAGCTCAAATGCCACCCGTTCTATGAAGTCTTTCCTAATTGCCCAAGGCAGATTTCACTTATTCTTCCTTGGTGCATGCATTAAAGCACTTTGTATCTGTCTCTGTTATAGCACTTGTTAAACCATGTTTTATTTTACTCTGCTTTATAGCTCCTGATTGTACCAAAAAATGCTTGGCATACTATATACCCTCATTAAATGCTGAGGAATAATTAGATTGTACCTCTTACCTTATTGTGAGCATCTGTGTGTCGGATGACATTCCTTAGGAGGACTTTCCCCAGTGGAACCCGGGACATTCTTCACTCTGAAATGCATCAATAATACATTGATAATACTATTTTCCTTTATTATTATTTTATTGCAATGGTATTAAGAAGGATGAGATAGAGAAGATGTACTGAACTAGAAGTCAGAAGCCCTGAGGGATAGCTTCTCCTTCACCATTCAAAGGGGAAAATGCCTGGCCACTAATGTGAGGGTGAAAGGCGATAATGTACATTACTGTTCTTCGAAACTGCACAAACTTAAATGCGTTCAAAAGCACTTTTATTTCATCCTCAAAATAAATTTTATATAAGGCAAGTATCTTCATTCCTATTTTGTGGATGAAATTTGTTTAAAGCAGTAAATTGCCACAGGCTACGGAACACAACGCAAACAAGGTTCAGATTAAAAATAAATCCCCGAAACCTCAAAATCAGTTTACGATGAAACAAATACCTAGATTTGAGAGTACCACGGATCACAAATGTCAACAGTAACAAAAACTGACGCTTAAAAACGTCAATGCAGAGTTGTGCTAAATTTCACCATTCCGGGGAATTTTCTAGTTTGTGCAGAAGCCTCCAAAAAATATTCCCGTGTGTAGCTAGCAGGGGCTTTGTGCAACCACCCCAACGCTCACTCACCCCTCGATCCTGAGGAAATCAGGCATCTTGTTAGTGTGAGACGAAGAACCACTCCATTACAAGATCTCCTCCGACCCAGGAAGCCAAGGAGTCAGGGCTCAAAGGCAGCTCTGCAGCTTCACCCGAGTCCTTCGTGAAAACGCAGCCTTCCCACCGGTTATTCTGCCCTCACCCGCGGCTCAGGCCACGGCTGCCTTGCCCCCGGCCAAGCGCGAAAGGCAGATCTCGCTCCCGGGCCGAGGGCCGAGGCCCGCGACTGCGCCGGCGCGGAATCCGGAGGCCCCGTCGGCTGGGGCATTCCCCACTCTCGCTGCTCTGGGATCGACCCGGGGGCTGGCTTTCGCTCCCCCGAAACGATGGGGACACTTTGGGTGGGTATGACCCTCGATTGGGCCCCAAGAAGTGTTCAGAGTGCCGCAAGACGGGGTATAGACTTCCAAGTGGAAGAGAGAGAAAATGCCCCCATGATTGTTACCGGCATCCCTGCCCCGCGGTGGTCACGGAGCTCCGGGCAACCGTCCCTCCAAACGCCCTCCCCCCACAAACACATACAAACACACCCATACCGTGCGCCGCAGCCTCGCGTGGCGGGGGTGGGGGGCCGGAAGCGACCTGGGAGAAGAGGGGGCTGTCTTCCGTTCTAGGCCGGAAGTCGTGCTCCGAAGAAATTCTTCCCACTAACAGAGACCCAGAGACTCCCACACGGAGGGTTTCCTGGACACTCTAGGGGGCAATACGTGCAGAAGGGAGGAGAACGTCTTCCAGGTAAAGAAGCTGGTCGGGCTCGGCTGGAAAGCAAGCCCTGTACAAGAAAGGGGAGATTCCGGAACTGGATATAAGAGAATTGTCTGCATGTAGCGCCCGGAACCCAATCAAATCTTGTACCCGGGTCTGGTTACCCTGGTAACAGGTGTCTCGCGGTTAGTCCGGAAACCGCTTCTGAGGTGGGTTCTCCGTCTCTGGGAGCATTAAGTTTCCTCGTTTAACCCTGATACAGTATTGGAAGAATCCAACCATCCTCTTACCTCATTATGCAGATGTTGTAGGACTTTTCTTTGGCGGGGGGGGGGGACTGCTGTTTCAAGACATAGACTGTTACTTTCATAAAGTGTTTAGTGTTTGAACCTCTGTGTTAGCTTACCTTTTCCACACAGTAACCCCATAAGATATTATTGTCTTTATTAAATATAATTTGTATTTTATATGTCCATCGTCATTATGTAAATTAATTGTTCTAGGCGCGCCCTGGTGGCCTAGCGATTAAATCCGCGACCTCTGGCTAGTTAAAACCACATACATCCCTAGGGTTCACGATGGGGGCGGAGGACAACCAGGACGAACAACTAAATGAAATAAATACGTTTATTCCTTCTCTCTCTTCCTGTCTACCTGCCTTCATTCCTGCCTGCACAGGTTCGAAAACCAATAGCAATCTTATTTTGTTTTGTGTTTTATTGCAATAACTTGTTTTACAAATTAGGTTCCCCATATGTGTAGTTTCCCCATTCCTCAGATATATATCAACACACTCTGCCCTCCACTAAATCACCAGGTGTTCTTCACCATTGTCCAGTGGGGTGTGACACCAGGAGCGCCGCCCCCTGCCGCCCCCAACTTCCTATTGGTAACTTCATTTCTATTGCCGGTGTCCAAGGGTTGGTTTTGTTTCATCTGTTCGTTAGTTTTGTCTATTCACATTCCACCTATGAATGAAATAATCTTGTATCTTTCTTCTTTTGGCTTATTTCATTTAGCATAATCCCCTTTAATTCCATCCATGTTGTTTCAAATGACAGGGTTTCATCTCTTCTAAGGGTTGTGTAGTATTCCATTCTGTATATATACCACATCTTCTTGATCCATTCATCTGACATTGGGCACTTAGGTAGTTTCCCATTCCTTGCTATTGTGAATAGGGCTGCAATAAACATGGGGGTACAAAAATCTCTGCAAGTTGGTGTAGAAAACCTGTTTTTAAAAATCAGTCATTCTAGGGCACACAGCTACTAAGTGATAAAGCTAATATTGGAATACAGGCATTCTGGCTCTAGAGTCCATGCTTTTATCTACTAAACTATGATGAGAACTAGTAAGTCCTATCTGGCCGTCACCTCAAACACTTCTGCCAATGTCTAGCTGGGTAGGCACCAGGTATTGGAAAAAGAGAATCTTCAGGAAATGCAGACTGAAAAGGTCACCTATCGCCCCTCAGGACTGGTGAGAATCTAGGCAGAAGTAAGGCCTCATCTCAGTGGAGGTCAGCTTTGATAATTAGGCAGGAGTATAGGTAATTAGAGAATAAGTAAAACAGAAAGTGGTGATGATCCACAGTCTCGTAGATAAAGGTATTAAGGATAGCTGGTAACTTTGCCAAAACAATTCCTGACCTGCTCTACTACCACCCCCAAGAAGAAATGAGTCAAAAGCTACACAGAATTTTCTTTTTCTTATGTCATGTCTTTCCACAGACTTAAGAAGTCAATTCACCTCAATCATGGAAACCTCTTCAAAGGGTCTCATCAACCAAGTTACTCAATTCTGGAACCTCCTAGATGATCTGGCTGAAAGTGACCCTGAGAGCTATAAGAACTTCATTCAACAGCAGCTGAAAGAGGGGAAAGAGCTCTGTGCTGCCCCAGAACCACAATTCTGTCTACAGACCAGGATCCTGGTATGTAGAGTGATGCCCAGAGATGGGAAGATCCTGAATGAAATGATGCTAAGAATAAGAGAATAGCTTACTCTTAGCTGTTGCTACTTTTAAAATATTTTTTTCCATTTGTTTATCTTTTCCATTCTTTCACATTGAATATATGTGTGTCCTTAAAGCTGAAGTGTGTCTCTGGTAAGCAGAGTATTATTGGGTCATATTTTAAGAGTTTTTGTTTTTATTTTTCATTTTCCTTCCCTTGACCCCCATGTCTCAAACCCAGGTCCTATGGCTTTAGGCTTTAGGTGGCCTGCACCTGAGCAGCAGAACCACAGGGGAGAGCCAGCTCTTGCTACTTTCAAGAGTAGCAACATTGAGGGAAATTAAATTGCCACTCCAAATGGAAAATAAAATGTAGTCTGGAAGTTTGTGATGGAGTAAGAATGGGAAATGCATTTGATGTGTTTTGGAGATCTCAGTGTGAACCCTTTTTAATGCTAGAATTAAAAAACCTTAATGACTTAACAGAGAATCATGGAGTTGGGGCTTTTTCAGATAAAGAGAACTTACTTGGTTGGGGAGGTAAAGAAGTGATGAAATAGGGTCAAATTCACCTGAAACAGCTATTTACATCATTCCCCCTGCCTCCCCCATGTTCCTCTGGGAGCAGCTAAATTCTTGTTGAAAATCCAGCACCTTTGGGGAAACAGTATAATTCTCAACAAATGATAACATTATAATATCTCAAACAGTTTTAATACCTGTATTGACTTACTTGGAGCCTAAAGGTCTCCCCTTTTTCAATTTTGGGGAAGTTGCTTTTATGATATTATTTTAAAATTAAAAGCTATGTTTTGAGATGGGCAAAATTGTTTTCTTTTTAGAAACCAAAAGAAAAAATACTTTTCATCAACCTATGTCAGTGGAGAAGGATCCCAGCTCCCCAGTCAGCTACTCATCCAGTACCTCTAAGTGTTGGTAAACCAGAGGATATGTCTGAGTTATCAGGTACACAGAATTGTGGGAGAGAAAGCATATTCAAAACAATGATTAAAAATAAGGAAGGACCAGATTTTACTTAGTAAAAGGTGTTAAAGTAAAACTGTATTTGGTTATAATGTAGTTAATTATAAAAAAATATTTATATATATAAAAAATAATTATAAAAAATACACTTATAAGTGTATTTTTATTCAAAAGGAGTATTATGTAATTTTTCTAATAATATGAGCCGTTTTTTAACCCACATGAAATGCCAAAAATGCTCTAATTGGAATTTTGTGTTACTCCATTGTTACTGCCTCTGAAAATAAGGGAATAGAATTTATATTTTCTAGTTTATCGATTGTGACTTAATATATTATCTGACAGGATCCTTAGTGAAACATGTTGTCTTCATGTCACATCCTCTGAATTACACACACAGATGTTTATACAGTCATCGATGTTGCCTACAATCCTGATGTTCTCCAGGAAGCAGAAAAGGACCAAGTGAGAAAAGATCAGTTGATTCGAATGACCATGAAATGCATTGAAGAACAACTCCAGTCCACTCTCTCACACTCTTACTCTATTACCGAATTTAGAATAAAAGGAAGCATTCAAAGGATGAAACAAAATCTGATAGGAATCCAAACTGATTCCACAGATTGCAGAGAGAAAATGAGCAAAGGTAAGCTAATTAATATAAAGGTAACAGTGGCCTGCCCTGGTGGAGTAACATATTAGTCAGCTGCCTTCAGCCGAGAGCGCAGTTCACTGATCCCAAGGACCTAGGTTAAAGACCTGGGACTGGGATAAAGACCAAGATGAACAACTAAATACAAGAAATAAAGTGCTTCTTCCTCCTCTCTCTCCCTGCCTGCCTGTCTGCTTGTCTTCATTCCAACCTGCACCTTCCCTTTAAAAAATAAAAATTAAAAATAAATGTAATAGTAAACTGCTTTAAATTTTTTTACATCGTGAACACTTTGCAAAATAGAAATCTTGATTTTAAAAGATGAGAAACTTAAGAAATACAAGAATAAATATTACATATTAGAAATATTCCCATAGTCTTAAAGATTTTTAAATTCTTCAAACTTTAAGACCTCAATTTTTTAATAAAGATTCCTGAACTGGCACACCCTGGTGGCCCAGTTGGCAGCTTGGACATGGATCACGCAAAGCTCAAAGACCTGGGTTCTGAATGGTAACCAAAAATAAATAAATAAAATTTATCCTCTTCCTTCCTCCCTTAAAATGGTTCTTCTTCCTCTCCCTTCCTCCCGCAAAAGATCCAGGGTGTGTCCTGGTGACCTAGCAGTTAATTTCATCAGATGCCATCCACATACATCTCAAGGGCCTGGGTTTGACTGGGGCCTGAGGGGAAAAACAAATACAAACAAGTATAAATAATGTAAAATGCTGCTGCTTCTCTCTTCCTCTTGTCTGCCTATTTGCCTTCATGCCTGATGGTACCTTTCCTTTAAAAAAAAAAAGATTCCTAAACCAATGTAGCTGCAACTTTACCTGACATCTTGGCTAATGCTCATAGCCTGATAGTATTGTTATTAATTTTATTTTTTCTCTTCCCCCTTTTTTCTCCATAAAGAACTAACCCTTGAACAGATAAGAAGTACAATGAGCAATTCAGATCACTTTCCTCAACTTTTGTTGCCAAAGGATGCAGTTTTAGGCAAAGCAGGGCCTCTGATAGAAGAAATTTCCAGTACAGAGATCCAGGTGGAGATGAAGAGACCAGCCTATGAATTAAAAATTGTGGAGAATCAGAATGAGAAACTTCAGAAAATTGAATTAAAAGTTGAATTGCCTGGTATTAATTCAGTCTCTCTCTGTGACCTTAGTGTTTCTGAGGTAAGTTGAATAGGTAGTGTAAATTTCTGTCAGTCAACATTCACTACATTATGTAGTGAATTCTACAGCCTCAGTGACTTACGATAATTTGCCCAGGTTCCATGTCATCTAGGCCTGCTCTTCTCCACTAGTGTATATTTCAAGAATTAGGTAAATGAGCAATTCCCATCTGAGTTATGCCAGTCTCTTGGCAGAAGGAAATAGAAATGGTCAAACCATGCAATGGATTCTGAAGTTCCTCTCAAGATTTGTTATATATCATTTCTACTTTGATTCTATTGGCCAAAGTAGGCCACAAAGCCACGTGCTACATCAGATGGACTGGGAAGTATATTCTTCTTATCGATAGTGACAGCAAGTAACATGGCAGGAATGTATAATCCTTTTACAGGAGAGCAAATAATTGGCACCAGTCCTACAATCTACCAGTCTACCCTCCTTTTCATAAATACTTGCTTCTTTCCCAAAGGAAGACAACTGCAATCCTAGACTCCAGAGTACAGAACTCTGCCATCATAATCTGCATATGCTTCTCTTGAACCACAGGTCTATGAACTGCAAAGTTTTCTCCTCTTGGAACCCCATGCACCACAGAATGTGGAATGGGGAGAGGATAACTATGATTAAGTCTCCACTAGAGACTGAAATGGAAAAATGAGGCACACAGCAGTTACTAGAGCACAGCAATTCTAAAACCTGGGTAGGCAGATACTGTGAGCGCCCGTTCTCTGGAGCTAGAGGATGTTCTTGTTTAGGTCCTGTAACAAGGTTCCTTAATTATCTAGCCCCCGAGTTAGGAGTGAGTTCTATTATTTCCCATAACCTTCAGCTCCATTCTTCGGGAGGTCCTTTAGTTATCCATTGTCCTCCTTGCCACATCTTAAAAGAACATTGGAGAAAATGCATCCTTAGGTACTGAGCAGCTTTCTCAGCCAGGTCCCTGCCCTGAGAATGGCATTGTTCAAAGGTAGTTTCACATTTTGTTTTAGTCCAGGCTGGTGGCATTTCATGACTACGGTTGCTACCCAGTACTGCACCCCCACAATTCATTAGACATACCCACTTTTCAAAAGCTTATCTTTCAATTGCTGTCACTTTGGCTAAATGTAAGGAATTATGGAGGTCCACTTGAATCCCAAAGACACTCTAGGCAGTCTTCATCAGCCTTGTTGATAATTTGTTGCATCTTTTTGTGGCTGAAAATAAAAACTTCCATTTTTCAATCCTTAAATCTTAGAATTTCTGGGCTGTGTATATTCCTTTCAATTTCACTTGCAAACTGGAAAATTATTTTCTAAGCTCATCTCTTTCTGCAGTATCTTCTTCAGTGTAGCCAATAACATCAATGCATGCTACCACCATTCTACCCTTTCACTTCTTTACCTAAAGTCACAAATTAGCTAGGTGCATTATCTGTCTTCTAAATTCTTGTGATTGTTTTACTAAGGGATTCATCACAGAACATTATCCTTCCAGTCTCTTACTAAAGTTTCCTTACTGTTTGTGGTCAGTCCCAAAGTTCATGCCTTATCATTTTGGATGGCAACTCCCATTTCCAGACACTGTATCAATTAACTTTTGATGTATTTGAGCAGCAATAACCTCAGAATTTCATGGATTTACAACAGCAACTTGATTGCTCACTGCAAGTCACATGGCAATAAGTGGGAAACCCCTTTTAAGCAAAAGGAGTGAATAACAGAACAATAACCCAACAATACAAATTTTAACCAGGAGATTTTTCTTAGTTTCATCTTTTGTCTCGGTGTATTATTTTTTAGGATGATTTATTGATTGAGGTCTCTGAGAAGTATAGATTACATCTGAATCTTCCAAAATCTGTGGATACTGAAATGACTACAGCAAAATTTATCAAAGAGAAAGCTACATTAATCGTCACAATGCCACTGGTCTAAAACAAGAGTGACATGTTTTGGATTTTCATTGTCAGAACCTTCATTATGGGTGAGCTGTCATTTATCTTTAAACACTAGTTGCATATTTTCTAAGAGTTCTTTTTTTGGAAACTTCTCAGCTGTTATATTTTCTTTTTAAAATAAATAAATCTCAAACTTGACAATAGGAACTACTAAATAACAGTGCCATGACATACTTGTTTAGAAAATATTTGTATTGGTCTTAAATATGATGTGAAGAAATTCTGTTTCCAAGTAACATGTGAGAACTCTTGGATTACTGATTGACATTTTTGCATCAGGACTAGATCTCAGATTTTTTTTAAGTTTATTACCAAGATGGACCATAGCTGTCAGTTTTCTATATCAATAGATCCAATAAAGAGCCAATATAATTCTGTGTAGACCTATGTTTCTATAAAACATCTGTACTTCTACACAGTGATGCTGGTGAACTGAAAACTACCCAGGGAGACATTTTAATAGCACATATGGACTTGTCTGTGGATTGCATACAACAATGCTGGTAATGTTACATGTTTTATACCTAAGACTAAAAAGGCATACAACTTGATTTGAAAAAAGAATTTTAGGGACAAATGCCTTTTTCCTAAAAATATAATCAAGTGATGTACTTTTTAATTCCCATTCACCTAAGTTGTCAGATGGTTGTCCAATAAAGAACTATCAACTTTCCAATTTATATCCCAAACGATCAAACTTTAAATATCCCTTAAGTCTTCTAGATAAGTTTCCTTGTAATTAGTAGTTTCTAGTTCAACTAAAGTCTAAGTCCTTACTAATTTTAAGACTTGTTAACTTTTTAAATGAATGTTACATGTCCAATAGAAATAATTGATATGTGATATTTAGAAACATTGAAAATATAATTTTCTTAAACCTGGCCTGGATTCACATTCTTCTAATAGAATAACCTATCTTTTGAAAATGTTCTAGAACTGAGTTTTCTCTAGAACTGTATGAACTGCTAAAATTAACAAACCTATTACGTAGTCTCTTGTTCTCTGAATGCTTTCACCTCATTTTCTTCTACAAAATTACTGTCAAAACACATTTCCCATGTTTCCCTAGCAGATAAGGTCACCGACAGTCCACATACATCCCAACGATCCAGGTTCGAGACCCTGGGTAGGTGCAGTACACAACCAAAATGAGCAACTAAATTAATGATGCTTCCTCTTCAATTCCTGCCTGCACCTTTGCGCACACACGTGCGCTCTCTCTCTCTATGTAAATATATGTATATATGTAATATATATGTATATATGTATGTATTTCCTAGAAACTCCCATAGTCAACTATGCAGTGGTTGAATCTCTCTACTCTTGTACTCTCAGCACTTGTGTCAATTTTGTTGGCATAAAATGCATATCAAGATCTAACATGCTTATATTAAAGTTAAATTTATATCTTACTTTCCAAAATATCTTCACTCATTTCAAGCTTTTTTTTTTATGAAACATCTAATTTTTTGGTCTTTTTGGATAATTAATACTTCGTGAGTATTTATAACTGAGCCACTAGTTTTGTAGTTTCATCAACATTAACTAGTTCATCTTTGTGACTGCTGAGAAATCAGCTGTTTGTGCAGAGGTTCAAGGTAAAGGCCTTTTGAGAAATGTGCAAGCTCCTTTTGTATGATAGCTTTATTCACTATTAACTTTTTCATCATTCACAATGTTTAAGATTAGTGGTAATTAGTATTGCTTTGTTTTCAGCCTTAAAGTTTTCTTGGCTGGTTATGTGAAATATATTCCTAGACTTGTTCTCCTAGTTTGTTGCTGGCCATTGTCAGACCTTCAGTGTCCTCGTCTATAGAGCTGCTCAAACTCCAGGTGATGCAATCTGCAGGCCTAAATTGTTTTTATATTTATAAAAATTATCTCCACGTCCCTTTCTCTACAAAAAGTGAAACTGCCTAAGAAGGGCATTAATAATGAAGAGTGTGGCAGTTTATATATTTGAATTCTATCAAGATTCTTCCCTTACAACTGGAAATTGAGATCAACATTAATTATCCTTAATAGAGATCAGGTTTTTCTACAAACCTGGTTTTAGCTCACTGATCAGCAGTGATTATTTGCTCTTGTATTCTAGGGCTTCTGCATTACTAGGTGATGACCATTCTCACAACATATTCCAGTCTCTCACACTGGTCAACTGCTCTTCTAGACCACACCTAGGCATACCATAACTTTACCCAGAAATCTCAGAATCGAAGGAAAAAAATGAACAGAGCCAGACCACACTTTCATCTTGACAATATGTGCCACACCCCAATACTAGGTGCCTAAGACCTCCTTGGGCTTATTTTAACCTTAGATTAAATCCTCGTAATAGTCTTTATTTTCCCAATTCTAAAAAAAACCCCAATGTTTGTGTAAAGAGCTTGTAGATACAGTGCCTTCTGAATTATGGCTGGGTCTTAGTAAGAATTGAGTTTTAATTATTTAGTGTTGAAAATAATTACCAATATATCAAAAACTAGACACTGAAAATATCATTTAATTTCTAAGCAATCTGATCTTGAACAAAAAACAATTTTTTTAAAACTTTTTTTCTTTTGGTTCTAACAAGAGAAATAGATTTCCAGATTCAGATGACAGCTCAGATTTTAACTCAGAACAATTTTTATTAAATTTTTCTTTCAAGGGAAGAAAAGAGCCATAAGCATTATCAGCAGAAACTGAATTACCTTTGAAGTTTCATATATTTGAACCAGATATGGCTCATATTGATGATGGCCCCTTGTGATAAGCTTGTTCCTGCTGCATAATCTTAAATTCAAGCTAAAGTGACTAATTACTGAAAAATTAACATTAAATTGCTTTCACAATAAAACAGCAAAGGGAATATTTGTGGGTTATATATGGAGTGTCATTTATGCACCATGTAAGAATCAACATTTAGAAATAAGATTCAACACTGAAAGATTTAAGCTTCAGGGCATAGCTCCCGTATTACAAATACAAGAAAGCAGTGGTCAGATGTATTTTATATAGTCATTAAAAATTTGAAATATTGAAACATTAATTCAATAGAAAGTCTGGAGTTGTGAGAGTGTTCAAATTCATGTTTCTCATCACCTCCTCGGACAGAAGAAAAGGCAAACTCAAAGAGTGAAGGAAAAAATTATTTAGACAGACAAGGTAACAGCCTAAATAATTTTTTCTCTCTAACAGGATTTTAGGGCTTTCTTATTTTACCTGAGACTGTGCTCTGGTGGAAAAACACATTGTTTGTACACTTCTAATGCTTTTTTTCTTTATCTAAGGAGATGACCACTTGGTTGTGGTCTGCATCTTTCAGCACTCCAGACTGTTCACCAGTATTATCCCTTCTTTTCTTCTCAGACAGTTCTTGGTGGTAACTCTGAACTCTGGCCCACTACAAACTGTATTTTACATATATATATTTATTCCATAGTTCCTTGCTCTAGCTTTCCAAAGGTATTTGAGTGATAAATTTTGGTAATTCAATTCACTGGTAAGCAAACATTAATCTTTGAGGAAAAAGTCTACTTTCACAACTTCTCTCTGTTAAATTCTCTAAGCATATTCTTTTATTTGAAGGTAATTATAGAATTCTGCTCTTAGAATTACACATTTACAGTATTCAAATAAATATCCACACCAATTCTCATTTATACCAAGTAGCTAGTTTATATGTATATCTTCATTTCAAGATGGGGAAAACCACCACTTAGGAATTCATAGAAAAATAACAGTTGGTGAAAGAGGTTTAAGAAAATGTTGACTTTTTCAATTTCATATATTGAAGTTCTCTATTCTTCTTTCCTATCCATGATAAAATCAGGTCATGTAACAGACAAGTTTAAATTAGGAAAAGTTCCCAAATCATACTTCAAACCCTTTCTCAGAACTACTTATCATGACTTGTTTATTCTTCAAAGCTAAGCAAAATATCTGAGGTAATTGCATTTCAAAACCTCAAATTTCCATCCGGGTTACTTTTACTGCCTCAATAAGGGACTACAATTCCACCTCTACATTTCCCTGTGGAAGTACTCATCATCAAAGGGGTGGTCACCTGTTCTTAGAGTTAGGAGTACACAGCTTAAAATGTTTATTAAATGTGCACAATATTTGACTGTAACTGGCATTAAAAAAATATCAGTAATGCCAATTACAAATAACTTATCTGGACGGACTAAAAATAACTGGTTAAATTTAAAATAAAAAAGACCACCTATTTAATAACATAAATAGCTTGATAAGAATGAACTGATAGGATTTGGGAGTGTACAGAAATTCTTGGGTTGGTTATAACAACATGGTAACAGGTTTTTCAAGGTACTTTCTAAACTCAGCAAGCCACTGTGCTCCAACTGCTCCATCCACAACCCGATGATCACAGCTGAGTGTAACAGACATCATGCTAGCCACGTCAAATCTAGAAACAGAGGGAAAACACTGTTAGGTATTTTGAAAATAATCACTAGATTTTAGTAACTAATCCAAATGCCGACTCCTTATCCTATAATCCCAATCAGGTAACATTCTTTTCCACCTTATCTTCATGTCCCATATACCTTAGCTCAAATTAATAGTTTGAAGACACAGACCAAAAGAGCCAACTGGAGCACAAGCCAGCAAGCAACAGCCCACAGGTCAAATCCTGCCAAATCCAGATTTATTGAAATTCTCTGAGGTATTGCCTATGCCTAATTTCACACTACAATGGCAGGGTATTTGCAAGAGACTATATGACCCAGAAAGCCTAAAATATTTACTATCTGGCTCTGTAAGAAGACATGTGCTAACCCCTGACCTAGAGTAAATAAGAATTCTCATCTCTAGGATTAACAGCATCTAGTAAAGGAAGAATTATAGCCTTGAGAAACTTTAGTCTATGCTTATTTCTGAGTTCACCAAAAGCCAATCATAATAAAACTGAGATTCAAAAGCAGGTATAAGTTAATGAAAAAGAGCTCAGAGCTCCCTCTCTTTTGGCACTTACCCTTTTTCAGTATCTGCTGGAACCAGTCTATCCTCTGAAGCACCAATTGCCAAAATACATGCTTGCGGTGGGTTAATAATAGCAGAGAAGTTCTTAATTCCAAACATTCCTAAATTGGAGATTGTAAAAGTACCACCCTAGAGGGAAAAAGATTATAACTGATCATACTGGTACACCCTGCTGGAGCAGTGACTGGGTCAACTGTCTGAAGGAGCAGGCCACACACCCCTAGGTTCGAGTCCTGGGTTCAGGGGAAACATCCAGTGTGAACAACTAAATAAAAATAAAATAACATGCTTCTTTTTCCTCTCCCTGCCTGCCTGCTCACCTTCATTCCTGTCTGCACCTTTTCTTTTAAAAAAAAAAAAAAAATTACATTAGTTACCTGTCAACCTAGGTCAGAAAAAAAGAAAAAAAGCTTTGTGATAAGACCTTAAGATCCTATTTTACTTTAAGAAAGCCCTCTGAAATACCACAAAAAGGAAAAAGGAAAATGGTACGTATATGCGGTATTATACATGTTAATTAGCTTGACTGTGGTGCTCATTTCACAATGTGTACACATATCAAGATCTTTCTGCTTCCCGGATTTTCCTCGTGTCAAGGACAATAGGTGGCAGAACCAAAAGGCAGAAAAAACAATAAAAGCATAATGCCAACCTTAAAAATTACTCTTAGCATTGATAAGGTACATACATAATATCTTACCTGGAACTCATGTGGCTGTAGTTTACCCTCTCGTGCTTTGGTTGCTAAAGAAACAACATCATTAGCAATGCTTTCCAGTCCTTTTATATGTGCATTAAATACAATCGGTGTGATAAGTCCTGCAGGAGTACTGACGGCAACACTGATATCAACAACATGATTTCTATTTAAAAAGGAAAAAAGAGAACGAAATCTCAATTATTTGTCAACAATGTTCATTAAGTGCCTAGATGTCTGGTTAAGCAAGAATATTGATATTTACTGGTATACCAGAGATTGCTTCCCTGGTTTTTACTTTTTGCTGTGCCCTTTCCTTGACGGGTACTTTTAGAATGAAGGAAAATGTGTCAGTAGGTTGCTTTCACATGTACTCTCTTAACTTCTGCCCATCCGCTGTGACTAACACCTGGGTGTAGGTGGGAAAAAAGACTTCAGTGAGAATTAAAAAGAAAGAACTCCTTGGAATCTGAGAGGAAGTGGATAGGCTGAAGTTAAGTCTGCAAGTAGAACTTCAGCAGCTGAAAAAAGAGTGGAGGGGAAGGACGGCATTGCAGGTGAGGCCGGAGAGATTGGAACATGGAAGTCAATGGCGTCTCACAAGAACATAAAATCGGGATTCCTAATCTTTTCTGCACCATGTTACCTTTACATTTGGGTCCCTCTCAGAATATATGTTTTTAACATACAAAATAAAACATTCAAATTACCAAAACAATAACAACCGCTACATGGAAAGTCAGTTAGCAAACTATTCAAAAAAAATAGTGTTTCTGTATTAACTTTGTAACTATTTTGCAGGACGTCTAATAATGGCTATAATTCTGAAGTAGTGGGGAGCAAAACAATATTTTAAGACATCTGCAACTACAATGTGATGTGAAAATGACTGAAAACAAGTTAGTGGTCACCAGCACAAGTACTCTTAATACCTCTTTGTTTCCTACAAGAGGAGGAAATTTCAAGTTAGAGTTTAGCGGAAAAGAATTTTTCACCCATCCTCGTTCCCAAACTCACAAATTATAGCCACAGTCTCCTTGGGGTCTGTCAAGGGTTACTCTACTTCTCTGTCACTCAGTTTCCTCATCTGTGAAATGATGATAATATGGTACCTACTTGACAAGGTTCTCATGAGGATTAAATAAGATAATGAATATAAACTGCTTCAGCATTTGTTAGTTGCTGTGATGACCACCATCATCATCATAATGTGGGAAAGAAATGCATCTTAAAAACAAGGAAAGGGCCTAAACAGCATCTTAGAAGAAGACCGGAAAGGCATATTCAATAAGAGTGACTAACTCAGACTGGCACAGAAGAGGGTTGTACATAGTGACAGTAGAAAACAGAGCTTGACTAAATTATGGAAAGCTTTTGAATGCCCTAGGAGGAAGTCACTTTTCTAGTACCAGAAAGCTATCTCTGGGTCAGTGGCACTAAACACTAAAGACTAAATTCAAGTTTCTTTAGTGGGCTGAATGGTGGCCTTCCAAGATATGTCCATGTCTTAATCCCAGAATCTATCAATGTGACATTATTTAGAAAATTACAGGTATGATTCAGATCTTGAGATAAGGTCATTCTGGAATATGTGGGTAGAACCTAAATCCAATGGCAAGTGTCCTCATAAGAGACAGAAGACAAGACAGACAGAGAAGACAGCCATGTAAACATCGTAGCAGAGATTGGAGTCACGCTGCCACAGGAATGGCTGCAGCCATCAGAATTGGAAACAGTAATTTAAGATTCTTCCCGAGAGGCTGGAGCGAAGTATAAACCCCACTGACACCTTGATTTCAGACTTCTGGTCTTCAAAACTATTAGAGAATAAATTTTTTATTCTTTTAAAGGAAAGGTACAGGCAGGAATGAAGGCAAATAGGCAGGCTGGCAGGAAGAGAGAGGAGGAAAAGACATACATTTATTTTACTTAGTTGTTCATCTTGGTTGTTTCCCCACCTCCCCCCACCCTCTGGTTCAGGGTCTTGAACCTGGATCTTTGGGATGTATTTGGACTATGTCTGGTGGCCTTATCTGCTAGATCACAGGAAGGTGATTTTTGTTTTAAGCTACTAATTTTATGGTAATTTGCAATGACTGCTCTAGGAAATAAGAGTTTATACCCTCAGATGTTCTCCAGGGTGAAGGGGGTGGGGAAGCACCAAGGAGAAAACTTAATCAATAGATTCTGTTATATTTGTTAAGACTGAAAAATGTTTCAAATTCTCTTGGAGAATTCAGAAAGAATTTATGAGTATACAGAAAACTAGTCCCTTGTTAGGCAGTCATTAAAACCAACTGGCTATGTTATACCATAAAAAAAGAACTCAAAAATACCAGATTTGAATGTAAAATCCTGAAACAACAAAACGCCTAGAAGAAGAAAAAGACTAATTTTTAGTGACATCTCCTTGACATCATTCTTGACAATAATTTTAAAATCTGACACCAAAAGCAAAGGCAATGAAAGACTAAAGTGGTACTACATCAAACTAAAAAGCTGCACAGCAAAGGAAATCACCAACAAAATGAAAAGCAACATATTAAATGGGATTAAATATTTGCAAATCAAAAAATAACTCATAGAACTCAAGTAAAATACAATCATTAAAAAATGGGCAAAGAATTTGACATTTTTCAAAAGAAGGTATACAAATAGCCAACAGGTACATGAAAAAGTGCTCAACATCACTACCTATCAGGGAAATGCGTATTAAAATCACAATGAGCTATCACCTCACAACTGTCAGAATTGCTATTAGCCAAAAATAAGAAATATCAAGTGTTAACAAGAAGTTGAAAATCCTTGTGCGCTGCTGGTGGAAATGTACAAGAAATGCACAATGGTATATTCACCAGGAAAAACAGATGTAAGTTACACACACAAAAAATAGAACTATCATCTGATCCAGCAGCTCCACTTCTAGAGAGTATTTACCTGAAGAAAATGAAAACACTAATTTGTTAAGATGTGCACCCCCCACTTTCATTACAGCCTTATGTATACCACAGCCAAGATACACAAGCAACCTAAGTGCCTATCGATGGATAGATGGATAAGGAAAATGTGGTACATACATACAGGAATATTATTCATTCACAAAAGAGAAATTTTGCCATTTGTGACTACATGAGTAGACCTGGGAAGGCTTTAAGCTAAGTCAAAGAAAGACAAATATGATTATGATCTCACACATGGAATCTAAAAAAAAAAAGAAAAGAAGAAAGAAAAAAACCCCACAAAAGCTTTTGGGCCGGAATTGTCATCCTCCAGTAATTCATTAAAATGATCAATACAAAAAGAAGTGAGGCACATGCTGTATGCTCTCCGGACCTTTTAGAAAACACAGAGTTGTTCCTTTGTCCACATACATACAAATCTACAAGAAAGGTGATGCTGTAGACACAAGGGAACGGGTACTGCTCAAATGTTACCGTCGCAAAACTGGTTCTACAATGTTACCCAGCATGCAGTTGGCATTGTAAACAAATGACAAGATTCTTGCTAAAAGAATTAATGTTCTAGTTGAACATATTAAGCACTCTAAGAGCTGAGATAGCTTCCTGAAAGAAAATGATCAGAAAAAGATGGAAACCAAAGAGAAAGGCACTTGAGTTCTAAAGGTGGTGGTACACCCAGAGAAGCACATTTCGTGAGGCCCAATGGAAGCTCACAACCTGACCTGCTAGAACCCATTCCTTAAGAATTCACAGCGATGACATGTTTGGAAAAAAAAAAAAAAAAGATAGACCTGGACTGTTTAAAAAAAAAGGAACTCAGAGATACAGAAAATGGATTAGTATTTGCTACAGGTGGGTTGGGTGGAGAGAGATTCAAAACAGGCAGAGTGGGGTTCATAAGTCATGAGGCTGTAATACACAGCATGATGACTACAGAAAATAACACTGTACATACAGCTGAAAGTTACTAAGATAGTTGTTTTGTTTTGTTTTTTAAAGGAAAGGTGCAGGCAGGAATTAAGACAGGTAGGCAGGCAGGCATGAAGACAGGAAGAAGAAGCACTTTACTTTATCTTCATTTAGTTGTTCACACTGGTTGTCCTCCCTCTGGAACTAGGACTAGAACCCAGGGGTGTGGCCTTGCACTCCTTTGGAGGCAACTGACCTAACCACTACTCCACTAGGTGCACCCCAAGATAGTAAATCTTAAAAGTTCTTATCACAAGAAAAAAATTTCTAACTTTGTATAATGATGGATGTTAAGATTTAATGTGGTGAGCATTTTGAAATATATACAAATCAGAAAACAGGTTAGCTAGCATTCATGATAAACTACACATTTTAGTCATAAACAATATTTTCATGGGCATAAAATATTATCAGTGAACATGATTCAACCAAAATATCTGTTGTATAATTATCAGTAACTCATAGTAGCTGAAATTCACCTAAGTCATGGAGCCTTGGCTTTTTCATCTAGAAAATGGGAGTGACAGCACTTAACTTCTAAGGTGGTCATAAGATTAAATGAAATGTGAAAGACTGAGCCATGCCCGTCAGATGCCACCATAATATTAACAAATACTGTCCTTTGGTTTTGTTTTCAATTCTGACCCCTCTCCCCAAAGTTCGGCAGCACTATTGTGTGAACAAAAAGGATTTCAACTGTTTGTGAGAGATATCTAAACTATACATATCTGTGTACTTCCTTTCCTGAACTCTCAAGTACTTATCTTTACTAACTGAATTTAGTACTAGCTCACAAATAATTCTGTGCTGTTTTCAAATCGTTTCACCTAAGGAAGTCAGCTCCCCCTCTGTATTTCATTCCCCTTACCCCCTAACACCTTAGTTATGTATTAAACTATAAAAGAAAATTGCTGGTGAATATATAACTTCCCCAGGAGTGTGATACTTACTGTCTTATAACTGTGTCCAACCATGAAGAATTTGCTTCAGGAACTTTTAAACATGCCAAAGCTGAAGCTTTTATGATGAAGTCATTGACAGAAATTTTGCTTTTTCCTTCTAACATCTGCAAAGACAAGAAGCAATTATATTTTTTTAAAATTATCTTCCCCAAACTTAAAAAGGAGGGGAGAAAGAAAATATACAAATGGTCCTGAGGTAGAAAGGATAAACGGAAACTAGAAGTTCGTTTTTTCATCTTTAATGGTGGCCTTTCCACGCTGTCAATTTTTAACTAAGCAGTGTGTTATGTGTTAGCTGCACCTCATATATCACATCTTCATTTATCTCAGCAAAACCAAAAGTTGGTTCTTTGAAAACGTCAATAAAATGAAAATGGTTTAGCTAGACTGACAAGGAGAGAATATTCAAATTCCTAGGATCAGAAATAAAGTAGGGGACACTATGTATCCAACAGAAATATAGTTATAGATAATATGAAAATCCATATGACAATAAATTAGATAACCTAGATGAAAAAGACAAATTTCTAAAAAGATACAAACTATCAAAACTGAATCAAAAAGAAAAATTGACTAGATCTATAACTTGTAAAGATTCTGAATTAGTTAAAAAACAACCCATGGGCAATGAGGCAGGGTGGGCAAAATGTGTAAAGGTAGTCAAAAGATACAAGCGTCCAGTTATAAAATAAGTTCTAGAAATGTAATGTATAGCATAGTGACTACAGCATAGTACAGTATAGTATATTTGAAAATTGCTTGAAGAGTAATCTTAAAAGTTCTCATCACAAGGAAGAAAAATCTAACTATATGTTAACTAGCCTTATTGTGATCATTTCACAAAATATACACATTGAATCACTGTTGTAAACATAATGTTTATGTCAATTACATATCAAATTTTTTTTGGTTTGAACTAAAAAAAAAAAAAACAGAAATAAAAACTGTACAATAAAACTGTCCATATAGAAAACACTAGACCCAGATTGTTTCACTGGTGAAGTTGACCAAACATTTAAAGAACTGACTGGTTATCAATTCTTCACAAAGAAAAAAAACAAAAAGAGGAGAAACCATTCCCCCTTTCATTCTATGAGTCCAAAAGTGGCCAAATAACATAACGAGACCAATCTACCACTAGGAAAAAAGGGAAAAAGAAAAAATTAAAGACCAGTAACTCTTATGAATACAGATGCAAATGTTAAAAAAACAATAAATAAAATAATCAAACAAACCAAATTCAGCAATACATGAAAAGGATTATTCACCAGGATCAAATAGGATTTGTCCCATGAATGCAAAGTTGGTTTAACATCTGAAAATCAATTAATGTAATAATGTCCTAATAGAATACCTCATACTCCAGTGGTGGCTTATTTTCTCCTGAGATGAACAAGACAAGGATGTCCTCTCACCACTTCTATTCAACATTATACTAGATGTCCTAGCCGGAGAAATTAGGCAACAGAAGGAAATAAAAGACACCAGATAGTAAAGAAAAAAGTAAAATTATCCCTATTTGCAAATGACATAATTTTGTAAGTAGAAATTTTTTTTTTTTTTTTTCAAGAAAATGTGCAGGCAGGAATGAAGGTGAGCAGAGGCAGGCAGGAAGAGAGGAGGAAGAAACTATTTTACTTAGTTGTTCATCCTG
Source organism: Solenodon paradoxus (assembly GCA_004363575.1). NCBI lineage: Eukaryota > Metazoa > Chordata > Mammalia > Eulipotyphla > Solenodontidae > Solenodon > Solenodon paradoxus. The sequence goes on along the minus strand of RJWH01000728.1, from coordinate 417,334 downwards.
GTTGCACCCGCCAGCCCCAGGATCTATGTGATCTAGACCTTGGGATGTATGTGAGCGTGCCCAATCCCTACTCTACTAGGGCACGCCAGTAAGTAGAAAATCTTAAGGAATATATCATAAAGGTGCAAAGTACAAGATCGACACACAGAAATCATGCTAATCAATTTCTATATTGTAGCAATGAACAATCAAAATGAAATTTACAATAGTATGGAAAAGAATAAAATAGCTAAAGTGTTTACTAAAAGTACAAAGCTTACACTCTTAAACTAAAAAAAACTGTTGACAGACCTAAATAAATGAAGATACATCCTATGTTCACTGAGTGTAAGAGCACTAAATATTGTTAAGATGGCTACATTCTCCAAATGATCTGCAGGTTCAATGAAATATCCTCATCCTTATAAAGATATCCAGAATTGGTAAATTTATCAGAAAGAAAAAGGATTAGTGGGTACCTATGACCGGGGAGGTTAAAGGGCAGGGATTATGGCTAAGGGGTGGGGTGTAAGGCTTCTTTTGGGGATAATGAAAATGTTCTGAAACTTACCGTGGTGATGATCATACAGCTAATTATATTAAAAGCCACGGAACTGTAAACTTTAAGTGAGTAAACACTATGCCATATAAATTGTATTTATTTAGATATAAAATATATTTAGATGTTTCGCTGTTTAAAAGATAAGAATAGCTTGGACTTATCTTTTTATACTTAATTTCCAAATAAATTTATTAGAAAATAGCTTTAATATTTTGACAATGAAAAGCTATTGATGCTGTTGCTCCATTCATTCGTTTGTTCATTTAATATTTGAGAATCTAATCTGTGTTGGGCATATACGTCAAAGCCCTGAATATAAAGCAGTGAAAAAATGGAGAAAAATTCTAGACTCAGGGAGCTTACATTCTAAAAGGTCACAGGAGTAAAATAATAGATAGTGGTTAAGTACTAAAGAGAACAATAGAGGAAAAGGATTAAAAGGAGAATTCAACACTGCCCTACCTTCTAGCCCCTTAATTTTAGAATAAGGTGACCAAAGAAAGCAGTATTGAACCCTTAGGGAGATGAAGGAGAAAGCCAGGTGGATCCTAGAGAAAGAGTATTCCATGCAGAGGGAACAGCAAGTGCAAAGGACCTAGAGTAGAAGGACAGAAGTGGAGGAACAGCAAGGCAAGCAGAGTGCACAAGTGAGAAAGTAGCAAGAGAAGAGTCAGAAAATTCAAAATCTGCCTAAGGCCCTGTATACCACTCTAAGGAGTTTGGTAAATTTTGACTTCCATGAAAATATCTTTGATATCCCTCTCTCCTACTCCACTCTTAATGCAAGCCCCTAGTTTAGAACCTTATCGCCATCACTTTATGCTCACATGACAAGCACTTAACTAGCTACTGTCATTAAGTATGCTGGTATATATGTGTGCATGTTTGTACACATACCCTATATATCACACACACACACACCCTTCCTCAAAATATTACTACCATCATGTCATTTTTACTAGTTTCTTACGTAATACCTAATTCATTAAATCCAAATTATTCTGCTTATAAACCACGGACGACTTCCCTAAATTAACAACTGTGTAATCACGAAAAAGTAATCTATTTCCAAATCTTTCAAAAAATGCTATGCCTTCCATTTTTTTTTAAAGCACTTAACTTTCTTTGCCAATCCAAACTCCATCTCTTCTCCATGGCGCAACCAAATTTCCCACACCAATGTGAAATCCCCACATGCTGACCTCGTGTTCTCTGAACTCTCACAATCTTGTCTACCAAAAGAGACAAGTAGCATGACATCATATGATTCTGCTAGTCTAAATGGATCCATGGCACAGTCAACTTTAAATGATAAGTACTCATCAAGAGCTAGAAAATAAAAACTTGTCAGAATTTTCTTTGCAAGTTTACATTGACATCCACTTTTGATCATCAACTGATGGATTATAACTAAATAGAAAATAATGTAATGCTTAGTGGAGAAAAACAAGATTTTTAGGATTTGTAGAGTTGGAATTTCCAGACCTTTTACCTTATTAAGTTCTTTTCGCACCAACAAAACTTCTCCCATATTTACATCTATGGAAAGGTAATAATGAGGTATGGTTTGTTTAGATTGCATTAACCGCTGTGCAATCACCTGAAACAAAGAGATTAAAAAATCAATTATCTTCTGTTGATTGAAGTAAGTCCTTACCTAATTCAGGGCACTATATGCCCCCTCACCCTACCTCCCTGGTAAGGCTCACCTCAAACACTGTTAGAACCGGAAAATGAAGGACTGTACCACAAGTTATTCCCTTCTAATAGTATATCGTCAGAATACAGTGTTGATGCCATCCTAAGTATTCAACTGGCCAAACCAAACATTTCTCAAACTAATCATCTAATTTTCCCAACTGAAAGAAGACGCTGTCGAGTGTTTCAAACTACTCATGCAACTAAACAATCAAAGTAAAGATTCCCCCAACAGTTTTGGTTCCAGAGTTATGGTAATACTCTTACTCGACGAATGTTGCTGATGGGGATATCTGTGAAGACACCTGTAGGAACTGGTGCCACTCCTGGACCTGGGGGAGGCACAGCAGCTGCTGGAGCCTACGGGAATAGAAAAAGAGTTCTCAGTAACATGACTCAGTCTTACAATGTAATAAGCAAGTGGGAACAACTGCTAGTGATTCTTTGACAGACTCTATTACAAAGTAAAAATGTAAAGGCTTATAGGAAAATAGCTACTTCTATCCCAAGGGAACAAAAGGATTCAGATTTGGGTTTGTGTAATACGAGTTTTTGTTTTTAAATTTTATACTTCCAATTCTGTAACCATGTTTTAAGTGTTATTTTTCTTTCCGGCACAGTATGTTCAATCTCATGTCAAAATAATTTTGTCCTTTTCAAATCATGTTTAAGAAAAGCAATTAAAACATTCTAAAACTGAAAGAATTAACAGATAAATATAAACAAGGTAATTCACTTTTTCTAAACAAGCTACATAGAAACAATGACAAATCTCATTTAAAAGCAAACATCTAAATAAACCATTTTCCGTATTTTAAGTTGGTTAGCATCTTAATCAAGCAGAAATTGGATATGTGGATTTAATCCTGGTGGTAAGCGAAAACAAACCTCTAGTCAACCAAATTGCAAGCTTTTAAAAATAGGGCCTGGGCACACCCTTGAGTTTTAGCTGGCTCAGGGGTGGTCATGTAAAGCCCAAGGATGCAGTTTGCAAGGTGACGGGGAGAACAGTCTCTGTGTGTACATGTGTGTGTGTGTTTGTGTACACAGAAAGGGCTGATTGATCCTGAGACTATGACCATCTATATGCCAATAAAGTGGATCATCTAGACGAAATACAAAACCTTAACAGGACAAGAAAGAAAATTAAAAGAGGGGATTGAACATGGGTCCTTGGATGTACACGGACTTTGTTCCCTCAGAGGCAGCTGACCTAACCCATTATTCCACCAGGGCATGCCCAATCTGCTGTCTTTCTCTACCCAAACAATGAACTAAAAGAAAAAGAAATTAAGATAACAATCTCATTTACTCTCACATCCAAAAGAATTAGTGGTTACAATGAGTCACAGATTATGTGTCCATTACAGGACGCTTATTGCGGTGGTGACAAGGAGACCTATAACATTTTTGCTAGGCTTATGAGTGCAAATTAGATGTGCCAAGACTATTCAAATTAGACAAGAGTAAGGAATAATGTATTTTAGATCACTTGCCAAAAAAAGCAATGCACTCTCTATAATTTAACTTCTAGAACTCTATGATAAAATGCTTGAAGATCCCAAAGATTATAGGTGGGGAACTTTTGAACTGTGACATCAGTAAATTCATATTCACAGAAGCACAAAGAAAGAATTGTGGATTAAATATGACACCTGAATTAAGTACAATTTCTTTTCAAAGGAGTATTTTGAAGATTATGACTCAAACTTTGGAAAACCTTACAAGTGATAAGCAGTGGAGGAATCACAACATGTAAAATTCCTTAAATAACTTTTTCCCTAAAAAAAAAAAAAAAATTAAGTTTAGGAATAAACTTAACAAAAGAGGCGAAAGACCTGTACAATGAAAACTACAGTGTTAAAAGAAACTGAAGACACAAAGAAATGGAAAGATAGTCCGTGCTAATGGACTGGAAAAATCAACATTGCTAAAATAGCTGTCAAGATATAATTTGGTGTAGAGACTGAGCACCACACATATATAACCCAAGGTCCCAGATTTGCATCAGCAGGAACAACCAAGATGAACAACTAAATAACAAAGTGCTTTTTCTTCCTCCTCCTGCCTGCCTCTGCACACTTTGAATTCCTGCCTACACCTTTCCTTTAAAAAAAAAAAAAAAAAAAAAAAAAAGGCCATCTTATCGAAAACAATTGTGGATTCAATGCCATCAAAATTCTAACGGCATTTAAAAAAACAGAATAGTACAAAAAATTATATGGAACCATGAAAGACCCAAAATAGCCAAAGCAATCCTTTCAAAAAGAAAAATGGGCACATTCCTTGGCTCAGCAGCTATGCATGCCATGTAAAGCTCAAGGACTTGATTCAAGGCATAGGTCTTTGGGAAGGGAAATAAATAAAAATAAATGATTTTTGAAAAAATAAAAAAGGAGGTATAACATCCCCCAACTTAAAATTCATACTACAAAGGGATAGTAATCAAAACAGTATGTTATTGAAACAAAAACACATATAGATCAGTGGAATAGACTCTAAAGCCCAGAAATAAACCAAGATATATTTGAACATTAATTTATGACAAAGAAGCCAAACCTGTGTAACAGAGAAAACAATGTCTCTTCAACATCTGGTGCTGAGAAAACTGGACAGTCACATGGAAAAGAATAAAACTAGGAAATTATTAACAGCAAACATAAAAATTAATTCAAAATGGATTAAAGACGGACGAAAGATGAAATCATAAAACACAGAAAAAAACATAGGCTATATACACTGACATTGGTCTTAAAGATGTCTTTGGAAATTGACATGATGACAAAGGACACAAAAGCAAAAATAAACAATGGGAGTACATTACACTGAAGCTTTCTGTACAAAGAAACTAAGATAAAAAAATCCTACTGAATGGGAGAAAATATTTGCACATCATACATATGACAAGTAATATCCAAGATAGATTAAAAAAAAGCCCAACAACTCATCAATGGAAAAACAAACAGTCTAGTCAAAAAATGGGCACTTCATCAAAGAAGACATACAGGCATGTCCTGGTGGCTTAGTAGTTTAGTCCACCACAGTGCAGTCCATGGTTCAAGACCTGAGACAGAAAAAACAACCAGGATAAACAACTGAAAATGAAATGCTTCTTCCTCTTCTTTCTTCCTGCCTGCCCCTTGAAAAACAAAAGAAAAACATATGGCCAATAGGCAGATGAAAAAAATGCTCATCATCGCTTATTAGGAAAACACATATCAAACCTCACACAGGCCTTATATTAAAGAGACTAGAAACGACAAGTGTTGGCAAGGGTGTAGAGAAAAACGAACCCTTAGAAAGGGTTCAAAATGTCACCCTGGTAGGAGCTTAGACTTGCACAGCAAGGAATCAACTATTTTGCAGACACAAATTTGGACCAAAAGATACAGAGATGGCAACAATTGTTTACCACCAAAAAAGTTAGGCGAAAATGTCAGGGTCCAGAACTACATCACAGATTTGCGATTCTCAGCCTCACAGTGAAAAAAACTACTGTGGCAAGCGGGTGGAACCTCGAGAAGGACAGGACCTCCCAGAGCATTGCTCTGACAGCAGCAGAGCACACCCAGCAGGACCAGTGACTCTGAGTAGGAGAAAAGGGTCTTGGAGCAGCGCAGGAGTATCAGCATCGTGGTGAACTAAGTAGGAACCCCTGAGAGGAAATTAGACAGGATGCCACCATAATCAGAAGGCAGCTAGGGGAATCCCTCATGCCCACCCTCTCCCACCATATTGAGAGAGCCATAGGGCCTGCCCTCTGGAAATCCTGCCCCCAGTCTTGTAGATGCACAGTCTCCCAGAAGAGAGGAAAATTCCAATAGCTACCTGCTAGCACCATCCCATGAGTGGAGGCAGAACTGCCATCTGATTGCTGATTGTAGCCAACGACAGGTCTTTACCATTCAGAGCTGTTATAATGGAGGAAGGCTCTGCATCCCCAACACAAACTCCAACTCCATAGGCTGAACTCTCAGGCCCCCAATCAGGGACCACCTAAGAACTTCAACATATCCAACCAGTGGTGACACCACACAACTTCAGAACTCCCAGTGTTCAAACCAAAATCCAGGCTTATTCAATATAAGTCAATACCTTACATAAGGCCATCAGTTCAGGGAAACCTAACCCACAGAAAGGAAAAATAAACAAACAAACAAACAAACAGAGCAAAGACACAAAGAAAAATCCACAAAATGATGTATTCAATAAGCACTCCAGGGGGAAATCTGAATGGAACAGATATATGCAAAGTGCCTGAGGATGATTTGGGGGTAACAGAGATAATTATACTCATGGAAATCAAGAAAAACAATATAATAAGAACAACGAAAAAATGAAGGAAGCAAGATATCAAAGAAATAAAACACAATAGCTGAACTAAATCATTCAATAAACGGACTGAAGAATATGGATGAAACCGCCAATAGAATCATTGAACTAGAAGACAAGGCAGAAAAATGCATGTAAGCAACCCAGCAAAGAGAAAGAAGAATGAAAAGATATGAAGACAGTATTCAAGACCTATGGGATAACATCAAAAGAACAGCTATATCACAGGGATCCCAGAAGAAGAAAGAGAAAAGGGGGTAGAAACTGTATTTAAAGAAAAAGTAGCTGGGAATTTCCCTAACATGACAAATGAAGAAAACCTCCAGAGCCAGGATGCTCAGAGAATTCCAAACAAAACAAAAAAAAGACACATTGTCATCAAAATGTCAAAATGACAAGATAAAGAGGGAATCTTAAATGCAGCTAGAAAAAAACAAGTCACATACAAAGGCGTTCCTATAACACTGCAGATTTTTCAGCTGAAACTCTACAGAACAGGAAGGAATGGCATGAAATACTCAAAGTGCTGGGGAAAAAAAAAGCATTTTCAACCTAGGATACGATCCCCTGCAAAATTATCATTAGGGACTGAAGGAATGGTAAGCACAAGTTAAAGGAATTCAACACCACAAAACTAGCTCTAGAAAAAATATTAAAGGAAGCCCTATAAAGTGTAAAGAAACCTCACTAAATAAAACTAAGAGCACAAAATATAAAAAGTGGAGAGAAGGATGGCATGCCCTGGTGGAGTAGCGGCTGGGTCAATTGCCTCTGAAGAAGCGAAGGCCACATACCCCTGGTGTTTGAGTTCCAGGTCAGAGGAAACAACCCATGTGAACAACTAAATAAAAATAAAGTGCTACTTTCTCCTCTCTCAAAAAAATGTGGGGAGACGGGAATAAAAATGCGGATGGTTAGAATGAGTGTAAGACTGACCTGTTTTCAAATAAAAACAGGAAATAAACACAGAATCCTTAATGATAACCTCAAGGTAACCTCAACACACATCTGGTGAAAATCAAAAAAGAAAACAAATCAAAATATAACTACACCCAACCACCTAAAAAGAGAAAGAAAAGAACAAAGGCACTATCTGTTACAATAACCAGAAGACAATTTACAAAATGGCAATGAACAGTGACATTATCAATAACTGCCCTAAATGTTAATGGACTGAACTCAGCAAGCAAATGACAGTGGCTAAATGGATTAAAAAGCATAACCCAATTTTCTGCTGCTGCATTCAGGGAACTAATCTTTCAAAAGATAAACACAGGCTCAAAGTCAGTAGTTGGAAGACAATCCTACAGTTGAATGGCAACTAAAAACACCATCAGCAACAGCCATACTTGTATCGGATAAAACAGACTTCCAATTAAAAAGCATAACAAAAGACAGACATGCACATTATATAATGAGTAAGGCATCAATCAAGCAAGACATAACACTTATTAACAAATTTGCAACAAATAAAGGAGAATCCAAATCTATTTAGCAAGTATAATTAGAACTAATGAGACACTGACAGCAATACAGTAATAGGAGACTTCAACACCCAATTACAACAATGGACAGATCGCCCAGGCAGAAAACTAACAAAGAAAGTGCAGCTTTAAATGACTCATTGGAACAGATTATGTCTAATAGACATACACCGAACACTTCATCCAATGACTATAGAATTTAATTTTTTCTCAAATGCACATGGAATATTCTCAAGGATAGAATAATCATATATTGGGACACAAAATATGTCTCAACAAATTTACAAAGATATCATACCAAACATCTTCTCTGACCACAACGGCTTAAAACTAGAAATGAACCACACAAAAAAAGCTGGAAAACCCCAAACCCCAAATTATTTAGAAACTAAATATGCTTCTGAATGATACAGGTAAAAGAAGAAATCAAAGAGGAACTTAAATACTTAGAGATAAATGAAAATGAAGAAATAAGCTACAAAATCTATTGGATGCAGCAAAAGCAGTAGTAGAGGGAAGTACATTGCAATTAGGGACTACCTCAAGAAACAAGAAAAATCACAAATAAACAATCTAACCCTACGAGAGAAAGAACAAGTAGAGCCAACAATCTGTAAAAGAAAGAAAATAGTAAAAATTCAAGCAGAAATCAAAAATAAAAAACAAAATTACCCCCATGTTTATTGCAGTCCTATTCACAATAGCTAAAAATTGAAGACTAAGAGCCTAATGTCAGATGAATGGATAAAGAAGATGTGGTACATATATACAATGGAATATTACACAGCTCTTAGAAGAGATGAAATCTTATGATTTGAATCAACATGGTTGGAACCAGAGGGGATTATGCTAAGTGAAATAAGTCAAAAGAAGATAGATACCAGATGACCTCACTTGTAGGTGGAAAGTAAATAGACAAAACAAAAGAACAGATGAAACGAAACCAATCCTTGGACACAGGCAATAGAACTGAGATTTCCAATAGAAAATGGAATGGGGGTGGAAGTGGGGCAAGCAGTGGCAAATTCACTGGACAATGAAGAACTCTTGGTGATTTGGTGGTAGGTAGGGTGTTTTATCATATTCTGAGGAATGGGGAAATTGTACATATAGGGAACATATATATATGCATTAATTTATTTGGTAAAACAGTTACTGCCATAAAACACTTTTTAAAAAAAGAGCAAAAAGGAACCCTGTACACTGTTGTTGGGAAGGTAAATTGATGTAGCCACTTTGGATAACGGTATATAGATTCCTCAAAAATTTAAAACAGAACTTCTTTATGATCCAGCAATTCCGCTTCTAGGTATCTATCCAAAGAATATGAAAACACTAACTTGAAATCATACATGCACTCCTACATTTACTGCAGCACTATTTACAACACAGAGGACACGGAAACAAACTGTCCATTGATGGATGATTGGCTAAAGATGTAGTATATCTACACAATGAAATACTACTCAGTCATTAACAAATGAGAGGCGCATCCTAGTGACCTAGTGGTTTAAACCAGGTGCAGTCTTCCTATATTCCAAGGCCCACGGTTGAAGACCCAGGGCCAGAGAAACAACCAATAATGAACTGAATACAATAAATAAAGTGCTTCTTCCTCCTCTCACTTCCTGCCTGTACTTTTCCTTTAAAAAAATTAAATAAAAATTTTTAAAGTTTTGACATTTTTAACAGCATGGATGAAATCTGAGATTATGCTAAGTAAAATAAACCAGAAGAAGAAAGAAACCTACCAGATTACTTTACTCATATGTGGAATATAAAGAAACAAGCAAACAGACAAAAAATAAATAAATAAACCCTGGATTCTGACAACGGAGTTAAGTTTACTACAGGGAAGAAAGAGTGGAGATCAGAGCAAAAGAAGTGTGAAGATTCGAGGAGGTATCCAATGGACAGTGGTGGCAGGTTATTAACTCTGGCAGTGGGTATGATAGGTTATCATGCATTTGAAGAAGTGTGAACCTGCATTTCTAAAGCAGATAAAATATTGTTAAGTCAATGTTACCTCACTTGTTTATATGATAATAAAACAAATTAACTAAATAAAAATAGGGTCTGAATGATGAGAAGCTATATAAGGAAAAATGTTTCACTACTCAAGAGCAACAATTTAGAATGCATGCCAATGCAGCATATCATCTTTGTTCTGTATATGAATAAGTAATGAATGAAAGGTCTTAAAAGGCTGGACAAAGCACGCTGCAGAGAAAAGTAGGGGAAAAACGGAAAAGCCAAAGGAAACTCACAGGAACAGCTTTACTAGGCACAAAAGAGTCGATGTCCTTCTTGATGATTCTGCCTTCTGGTCCCGTCCCTGAAAGTGACACATTAAATATAACACATATGAGAGCATACTGTTAGTTCCTTAAGATCAACACCATCATCCTGAAGTGCAAGTTCTAAAGGTTCTTTACCAAAAACCCTTTGAAAGGAACACTGCCTTAATCCTGTTCCCTAAATTTACCCCTAAAAAAATCAACTTTTACCAATTAATTTGATATATTTTCCCTTGCCATGGCTGTGTCTTTTTTGTTTTTAAACATTTTTTTTTACTGCAGTAACGCTGAATTTATACATTAAAATCAACTCACATGTATAGGTTCCCCATAGATGCAGTTTCCACATTTCTGATATATGTCAAGTCACCTTGCCATCCACCAAATTACCAAGTTCTGCCACCACTCCCCCATCCTACTCCCATTCCCTACTGGTAACCTCAGTTCTATTTCAAGTGTCCAAGGGTTGGTTTGTTTATCTGTTCCTTTGTCTATTCACATTTCACCTACGAATAAGGTCAACCGGTATCTTTCTTCTTTTGACTTATTTCACTTAGCTTAACCCTCTGGATCCATTCATGTTGATTCAAATGACAGGATTTCATCTCTTATAAGAGCTGTGTAGTAGTCCATTGCCTGTATAACACTTCTTCCTTATCTATCATCTGATGCTGGACACAAGTCGTTTTCAGTTCTTAGCTATTGTGAATAGGACTGCAATAAAAATAGCGATGCATAAGTCCCTGCAATTTATTGTTTTTGCATCTTCCAACAGTGTAAAAGTATTCCCTTTTCTTCACATCCTCATCAATATTTGTTGCTTCCAGACTTTTGGATAATAGCCAATCTCTCAGGTGTAAGGTGATATCTCATTGTTGTTTTGATTTTCCCTGCTAGCCAGTGAGTAGGAACATCTTTTCATATGCCTTTTGGCAATCTCTATTTCTTCTTTGGAAAAATGTCTCTCCAATTCCTCATCCCATTTTTATTGGATTGCCTGTTTTTCTGTTACTGAGTTTTATGAGTTCTTTGTATATTTTAGACATTAAGCTCTTGTCAGAAATACGAAATGAAAATATCTTCTCCCAGTTAGTAGGCTGTCTTGTTTTGCTCGTGTTTTCTTTCTCTGTGAAGATGTTTTTTAGTTTGATATAGTCCCAGCTGTTTATTTTTGTTTCTGTTTCCCTTGATGCTGGAATTGTCTCCAAAGGCTTCTCTAAGACTGATATCATGGAATGTCTTTCCTATGTTGTCTTCCAAGAATTTTATGGTTATCAGTCTTATGTTCAAGTCTCTAGTCCATTTTGAGGTAATTTTTGTGAATGGCATTAGAGAATGATCTGGTTAAATTATTTTGCATGTGGCTGTCCAGTTATCCCAACACCATTATTGAAAGGACTTTCCTTTCTCCATCATACGCTTTTGACTCCTTTGTCGTAGATTAACTGACCATATGTGAGTGAATCAGTGTCTGGTTATTCCGTCCTATTCCACTGGTCTCTGCCTCTATTTTAATTCCAGTAACATGCTGTTTTGATCACCATCGCTTTGTAGCATAGGCTCAGCATCTGAGAGTGTAATCCCTCGAGATTCATTCTTTTCTCTCATAATTGCTTTGGCTATTTGGGGTCTTTTGTTATTCCACACAAATTTTAAGGTTTTTTGTTCTACTTCCTGAAAATAAGCCCATGGATTTTTAATGGGGATTGCATTAAACCTGTGTATTGCTTTAGGTAAGATAACCATTTTAATACTGATTCCTCCCAACCATGAGCAGGGGATGTCTTTCTATCCCTTTGTATCTTCCTCTATGGCTCCAGGTCTTGAACCCATTCCTTAGTCTTACCTAGTATGTACCTTAGCCACTAAGCCCCAGGGGTGGCCTATCAATTCATTTTAGTTTATATAGTATACTCTTTCTTGATCTGTAATGGCTCTTTTTTCTTAACTATAGCAGGTATTCTTTTATTTCTATTATTTATCTTTTAGAGATTTATTTAATTAAGTTGTACTTTATTTTTTCATAATCTTTTAAACTGGGAAATACCAGTATAAGGATAGTGTTGGGTACAATTCATATTTCCAAAAGAATGTCTACTTGCTTTATCCTGCTTAGTTCCAAAAACCTTTTCTGAATCCTGAAATAGGTACTATTTGGGTTCTAGATTCCTTCAGCCATAAACAATTCCCTTTGTACAGAGTTAACGGATGAAACACAGGTGTTTTGGATTAATTAGGCAAGTAAATTGGTTTACCCCAAAATAATGACTTTTTTTTTTAAAGGAAAGGGTACATCAGGAATAATGGTGAGCAGAGACAAGTCAGGCAGAAAGAGAGAGGAGGAAGAAGCACTTTATTTTATTTAATTGTTCATCTTCATTGTTCCCACTGGTCAGGACACAAACCTGGAACCCTGGGATGTATGTGGACTGCACCTAACCCCTACTCCATCAGGGCACCCCTGTATGACTAACTCCTAATTGAAATGATCTCATCTTTAGAATCAGGCATTCCTTATGTGGTCTCCATCATGTAAAGCTCTCTCACAGTAGAAAAGGCTCTAAATTGGTCTGAAATAACAACTAAAGGAAATAGGTCCAAGATCAGGCATGAGAAAAGATCTTCAAAGTTCTTAAAATAGGCTTAATTTTATTTTCAGTCAATGTCCTTCTTCTTCCCATCTATAATTTCTTTTCTTTTTTTCTTTTTTGAAGAGAAAGGAGGAAGAAACACCTTTATTTTATTTTTATTTAGCTGTTCACATTGGCTGTTTCCTCCAGGACCTGAACCCAGGGACATGTGGCTTGTTCCTTTGGAGGTAATTGACCAAACTGCGGTTCCATCAGGGCGTGCTATTTTCTTAAGCTTAATTTTAAACCCAAGTAGATAATCCTGAACCTTACTTCTAAGGTGATTCCAAATTTAGTTATTAAAATATCTTTTACATCAGTCTACTTCTAGAAAAATTTTGGTCAAATTGATTTCTCTTTCCCCAAGGCAGACTTTTAAAAGAATTGTCATTTCAGCTTTTCCCAACTCCTTTCGTTCATTGTGAAAACTGAGTTGGCTAGGATTGCTTATTCTTATCAGGAGCTGTAGGACAAACATGGCAGTACCCCTATTAAATCCCCCTCTTTTATGAAAGACACAACCATAACCTACTCTTACAACAGAGACTGACCTGGACAACACAGCCCACTGAGGAGAAAACCCATAGTACCACTGTCTTAGGCTAAGCTTTCTCTACCCTCAAGAATTTCTTCACTATTAGGAGATAAAGAAAATTTTAAAAAACTTTTCACAGATCTAAGAAGGCACAACAGGCATCCTAAAGCAATATGGTACAAAGGAAAGAGTACAAGACTGAAAGCATAAAATGGAGCATTGTCAGACATAAACTAGACAGATGACTAGTCACTTCGTCCTGTCTGGCCTCCAGCCACGTCTGTAGGATAGACAATATAATAGCAGCTTCTGCTCACAGGAATGTTACAAAGATAAAAAGGGACAGTAATGTGAAAAAGCTCTGCGTTGAAAAATTTAAAAACACTGTAGTGTTAACTCTGAGAAAAATCAACTCTGAACATTAGGACTCAGGCTCTGAGAGTTTTCACCCAAATTCCATTTTGATCAAATTTGCTAATCATTCTATCTGTCCAGGGAGGAAAGTGGGAATGAAGACTGAGATCAACCAGTGGCCAACAGTTTAATCAATTATGCCCTCAATCTCTCAGAATATTATTTTACCACTTCGCAAACCTGCCACACTCACTCTCTCTACCCTCATTTCATACTTTATTGGTCAAAGAGTAGAAACCAGGGAATTCTCGCTTTCACCACTAAATCTATAAACCTACCCCATATTCTCTTCTTTTATAAAAATAGACAAAATATCCTTAATTCCTATTCAAGGCAATCCCATCCCTTACATTCTCAAAAACCTTGTTCCTTTGCAAATTATTCAGCTTTTCTCCCTATCAGCATCATCAATTTATCCCTTATTAGATCACAGGTTCTCAACCAGGGCATTTTGGCCGCCCAGAGGATATCTGGCAATATGATATCACAAATGGGAGAATGCTACCATCTAAAGGGTATAGGCCAGACAATATCCTAAATGCACATGACAAACCCCCTGGAAGCAGGAATTATGCAGTTAAAAATGCCAACAGTGCCACAGCTGAGAAACTATACTAAACCCATTCTATCACTCTTTTTTTAAGGAAAGGTATAAGCAGGAATGAAGAGAAAGGAGGAAGCATTTTATTTTTATTTAGCTGTTCACACTGTTTCCTCCAGATCTAGGTCATGAGCCCAGGTCCTTAGGATATCCATGAGCTGTGCTCATCTGGAGGTGGCTGACCTAACCACTACTCCACCAGGGCACACCCTATCACTCATTTTCAAAAGCTCTTTCTTAGGTTCACATCCTCCTATAACTACACCTCTATGCTTTCCTTCATAGCAAAGCTTCTTTTAAAAAAAAAAAAATTAAGGAAAGGTGCAGGGAGGAATGAAGACAGGAATGAAGCAGGCAGGAAGCAGCGTTTTTATTAATTTTATTTAGTTGTTTTATCTTAGTTGTTTCCTCCAGCCCTGGAATATGAACCCAAGTCCTTGGGATGTATTCTTGTCTAGAAGTAGCAGAATTAACCACTACTCCAGCAGGGTATGCCACATATCAAAGCTTAACGACCTGCCCAAATGCTATCTCCATTCCTTCATTCACTTTCTACTTTACAGCTTTTCCAGTCTGTCTTCCAACATACCTTTCTTCTGAAATTACTGTTGAAAAGCCCTCATAAGCAACCCTTTTCAACTAAGTTTTGTTGATTCTGTCAAAAACGGATCTTTAAGCTATCCATTTCTTTCAAGTTCCACTGTCATCATTCTTATCTAAGTCACTACCATCAGCTCCAGCAACAGCAGCTTAACAGGTACCCTGACTTTCATTTAACCTAATTTCACAGAGCAGCCAAAATGACCTTTTAAAAGATGTATCATTCCAGCACACCTGGTGGAGTAGTAGTTGGGCGCAATCCACATATATCCCAAGGTTCTGGGTTTGTGTCCCAGGTCTGATGGGAACAGCCCAGATGACAAACTAAATGAAATAAATAAAGTACTTCTTCCTCCTCTCTCTTCCTGCCTATCTCTGCTCACCTTCATTCCTGCCTGCACCTTTCCTTAAAAAAACAGAACAAAACAAAAAACCTATCATTTTATATCATTTCCTTATTGTAAACTTAATCGCTTCGTATTGTGCTTTAAACAAAATTCAAATTCTACCATGACCTATAAGGTCAAGTATTTCCTCACTGGTTTCTTAACAACCTCCTCACCTTCCACTAGACCCTCTGCTCACATTGTTAATGCTCCATTAACATTGGCCTTCATTACATTCCTCAGACATGCCCAGCTCTTTCCCACTTCAGACTGTGTACTACTGGTCTCTTTGCCCAAAATACTTTTCCCCAGTTCTTCACTTGGTTGGCTCACTGCTGACAGACTAAATGTATGAAAGATCTTTCCCAACCATTTCTAAAAACACATATATCCACCTCGTCACTGACTGAGTGTATCATTTAATTTTTTTCTCAGCATTTAAATCACCTTATTTAATAACTAGAAGCTACTATCATTAAAACTAACACCTATATAATACTTTGCATGTGCAGGTTTACTTAATCCTCACAATCTATAAGGTATTACTTTTATATGTAACTAAAGAAACTGGATATAAAAGGTCACACAACCGGTGTATGGCAGAGCTGGAATTCAAACCCAAGCATTCCAGCTCCAAAGCCCACACTCTTGTTATGTTATAGTCTGGTCATTTAATTCTTTACTGTTGGTAATAAAAGCAACTGAAACCACAATCTTGTCCATCTTATAAACAGGTGACTGATGCAGAGATAATACTCAATAAATATTGTTTAAATAATCAAGGAATCACCTAACTGCCTACATGATAAGAATATTGGGATTTTTCCACTTAAATCTTCACTGATGAAGCCAGTATTGCTAAATATCTGACAAATGGACATTCTTTACATCTAAACTCTTCAGACATTTTTACCCACTCTCTCCTCCCCTTAAAATTTATCCCAACTAGCTCACCCTGGTCCAGTAGAGGTTGGGTGCAGTCCACATAGATCCCAAGGCCCCGGGTTCATGTCCTGGGGCTGATGGGAACAACTATGATGAGCAAATAAATAATATAAAGTGCTTCTTCCTTCTCTCTCTCTTTCTGCCTGGCTGCCTCTACTTGCCTTCATTCCTGCCTGCACTTTTCTTTTCAAAACAAAACAAACTATAAAAAAAATCCCAACTTATATATATTGTCCCTGATTCCAACCATACATACATAAAAATGTCAATACACTAGTAAAATTAGACAGAAAAAGGTATCTTCCAATATTACAAGAATCTTGTGAGGTCAAAAAATTATGTAGCACTCCACTCTTGTGTCTTTAAGATTGGCTTGCCTTCCAACCACAAAACAGCAGATTGCAGACAAATGATAACAAGTTCTGAATGCCCAAAGCTTGACAACTGGGTAAATAGGCATTGTTTTCTGGAGTAAAGAAAACAAGATCAAAACAGAAGACAACATAAAATAATGGGAAGAATGCAAGTTTTCAAATTAAACAAATTCAGATTCAAATGGCTACTTTGCTTCTTAATAGAAAGGGAAATTCCTTCAAATTTCAAATTTCAAAAAACTGAAAATAATTCTTACTTAAAGAAGTATTATGCAAATTAAATGTGGTCATTAAATGAGTAGCACACCAGGTTCTAACAGCAGTAATTTCACCCTTTCCAAATACATATCTTAATTATCTTAAATTAAATTTTAGTCTAATTTTAGTTCAAAACATTTATTTAAGTTCCAGGCATGAAAACGATACAAAAGTTCCAGGCAATAATAATACAACAAAATTAACATGTACTGAATACTTATTATATTCTATATACTATTCAAAGCACTTGGTATATTTTAATGTACAGTATTATCTCAGTTTTACACCTGGAAAAACAGACAGATTAAGTAATTTACCTAAAAACATACTAAAGAAAAAGATAAAGCCAGGGTTCAACCCTAGATAGTCATGTTCTTATCACTAACTTACATTTGCTTCTTTAGGGAGAAAAAGATGAGTAAGAAATTCTACTTTGCCCTCAAAGAGCTTTAGTTCAGTTTTGTATGAATTTTATTATTTTATATCACGTCAAGTCACTCAACTTGCTTTTTATTATATATTGCTATATTCCATCAACCTGGCACTATCAGATTTCTTATTAAATAACCCAAATTTGCTGAATAAGCACTTTATTCTTTTATCAACAGTTAAAGTTTCCATGAAGAGAGTAAAATGAAAAAAGCTATCTAAATTATCTAGGTAAATCATAAACAGATTAAGTTAAACACAAGTTAAATAAAATACAAAGTTTTCCTACTCTGTGGTGGTAACAAAGGAGGTATTTTCCTCCTTCACCCTTTTCCACACTATCACAGTTATATGCTCAGTGGATCAGCAGTTAAGTCTACTGCCTCCGGCTGAGTTTAGTCCACATACATCCCAAGAAACAATACATTGTAGGGGGCTGGGTGGGACAACCAAGATGAACAACTAAATAAAATGCTTCTTCCTCATCTATCTCTCTTCCTGCCTGCCTGTCTACTTGCCTTCATTCCTTTTTTTAAAAAAACAAAAAGACTACATATAGTTGTACTTGCTAGTCTTAATGAGGAAATTCAATTTTTATGGTAATATTTATCATTTCTTTAGTTCATAATGCCAAATTCTATTTAAGATTGTGAAATTGTATCTCAGTCTCTATTTCACACCACACCCACCACCAGGGTTCCAGTGTCCCTGACAGTCACCTTTCCCCCTGATGCCCTCCCCACCATAACCAGAGCTGAGTCCTGCTATTTTTGTTGGAATTGGTATGTTCATTTGTTTCATTTCATTATTTTCTACACGAGTGAAACTATCTTGTTTTTCTCTTTTTCTAACTTATTTCACTCAACATGATTCTCTCTCAAGTTCATCCAGTTTGCAGCAAAGGGCAAAATTTCATTTTTTTAAACAGCAGCATAGAATTTCATTGAGTATATCATATATCCACAACTTCTTTGTCCAGTTATCTGTTGATGAGTATTTAGATTGTTTCCATATCTCAGCTATGGTGAACTGTGCTGCTATAAACACAGGGGTGCAGATGTTGTTCCTGATTACAGATTTTGTATCCTCTGGGTATATGCCCAGGAGTGGAATTGTTGGATCAAATGGTAGATCCATCTTTATTTGCTTGAGGACTTTCCTAATTTTCTAATGTTTTCTAATGAGGATGCACCAATTTACATTCCCAAGTAGGAAGGCTCCCTTTTCTCCATACCCACTCCAACACCTACTATTTCTAGTCTTTTCGATAGTCCATTTTTAGATTCTAACTTTATAACCTCATTCCACAGAAAAAGACTTACCTTTTACTTGTGTAAGGTCAATCCCTTTCTCTGCTGCCAATTTCTTTGCAAGAGGGCTAACAATCACTCTTCCCTTTGGTCCAGCAGGAGCAGCTGGGCGGGTAGCTGGCGGTGTAGGGGATACAGGTTGGGGAGCTGGAGGAGTAGGGGTCATCTTTTGAAAAAAGTTACAAATTGTTAAGATTTGCAAAGGTTGGTCCACATTGGTTGTTTTAATTCAGTAACATCTGCTTTTTTCCCCAAAGACCATAATGCACATTTTTCCTGCTTAACCAATAGAATGTAGCAATATAAATAATGTTTATGTCAAAGATAGAACAAAATCAAGTTATCTTATAGTACATGCTAACATGGAAAAGGCATGAAATTTAATAGTCCATATAGAAAAAATCTTCATAGCCTTTCTTCACTTTAATCTCTTGCTGTTTCTGTATTCTCATTCTCTTACATCAGCAATATGGTTTTTGTTTTCACCTAACCTAATTTCAAAATGCAAAATTATGCTGGAAGGTCCCATGTTGAAAGTACCTTAAGAAATAAATCACCACTGCTATTTGCCGACGCCCCATTAATGTATGACAGTCAGAAACCAATGAAAGAAACGTGTACCTTGTCTAAAGTCACATGAATCTAGCATCTGCAGAAGACTAGTTATGGTGCTATCAATGCTTTGAATTCTTATAAAGCCAGTATTATAGGCATATGGTAGAGTGACAGGTTAAATTCTATGCAAAACAAGTTATGCTATGTCAAGGTTCCAATATAATATAAATGTAAGTCTGATCTACCATCATATGTAAATGCCAAGAGGGCAGAGAGTAAAAGATCATTGGTAAATTCTATAGAAAATGGAGAACGAAGTGTTAGTCTTCCTAAACATATCTACACCTAAAGCAGAAAAAGGACATATCACCTCAGGCTTTTCCTCAGCAGGACTCAAGACAGCAGGAGGAAAAAGCTACGAGAATCAAACTATTGACCATTAAGTGAATGTTTTAATTCCTCATACCCTTACAGGTTTCCACTAATGTAAATTGACCATTTTCTTCCTTATTAATCAAATCTTAGAACCAGAAGGAACCTAAAATACCATCTAATCCAATCCCCTTGATTTATAATGGAATGAGTGTTCCCTCTTTTCTAGAAGCATGCACCTACCAGAGGAGGGGTCGAGGCTGGTGCTGGTGGTTTTAGATCTGTTACTTCAGTTGGCCTGTAGTCAGCAAATGCTGGTATATCTGCTTCTTTTTCTACGATGATACAGAGTGGGGTACCTAGAGGGACATCTCTGGTGCCTTCAGGGATCAGGATTTTTGCCAGGTAACCTTCTTCCTGTACTTCAAAACCTTAAATACAAAATAAAAGCATTATGGCACTTAAAGGATTTCACTATTCCACCAAACTCAAAACACAATTTTAAGTAAAAGATTTTTTGACTTGAAACTAGCTATACAACCCTTTGTAAGCTACTTAACCTCTCTTTATCTCAGTTTCTTTAACCACAAATGATTATAATAGAACTACCTAACAAGAATGTTATAAAGATTAAATGAATACTTTTCAAGTACTTAGAAATAGTGGCTGATACAAAGTAAATAATATCTGTTCAATAACACCATGAGAGCTCTCAAGGAGTGATGAATTCTGAAAGTTGTTCTGAAAAAACATCTCCAAGGGCAGTCCCTATGCAGATCTTTACGACTCCAAGATGTCATCCATTGTACCATCATGGCATCAACTATACTGCTAAATATCAGAACTACATGGATATTAAATTAAGGGAGCAACTAGGCTCCCTAGGACAGTGATGTGGGATTATATCCCTAAAAGCATCTTTGGAGCATTTCAAAGAGGTCAAACTTGGTATTACACCAAATATTTCAACATGAAGAAATACAGCATTACTGGGGTTTCTATGGTGTTGACAACTTACATTTTATTCAGCCATTGCTTTTCTTACAAGGAACATGAAGGCTTGCAAAAGTAAAACTAAACGAAGCTACTATACAGGGCAACTTCGGCCTTTTGGATCTTGGATTTCTGTCACATTGTTGATGAATACATCTTTGAGGAATCCTTCCATCTTCCAGTTGAGAATTAACATCCAGTAAAAGGATATGTTTAAAAGGGGAAAAAAAGGAAAAGACTCCAGGACCATAATAAAATTTATAGAATTTGACCAAGGTAATACTTCTCTATAGATATTAGTCTCTAAAATACCAGCCTCTCCAGTAACACTGATATTCAAGTTAATGGACCCTTTCACTAATAAAATCTTCTGGGGAAGCACACTATGCAAAAAGACAAAAAGGAGTTCCTCTGGTGTAAGTGAGAGGAGAAGTAGGGCACAGAAAAGTCCTGCTTGTTAAGTTCTCCTTTGCCCCAAGAAACTAAGAGTTCACGGGATTTGAAGAACTATCTGAAAACAACTACTACAGAGGGATGTTCATAATCTCCCACTGCATCTTTGGGAACTGGACAGGGATTTGGGAACTCAACAGGGAAATAAATATCTACCATATCTAGAAATATCACAAATGTAATTGTGCTTGCAGGTTTTGTTCCTGAGTACAAAAAATGAATCAGAAAGGATAATATATATGGAAGTATAATATATGAATATATATGCGTGTGTGTGTGTGTGTGTGTGTGTGTGTGTGTATACATGTCTGTATGTTTCCCTCCCCTAATCCCATCAGTCATTTTGAAACTACGAAAACAATCTAAACCTTGGTTTCCGTTTTCCCTCAAAGTCATCTTAAATAGTTTGGTATTTTCCTGCCTTGAAAGTTATCTTCTTCTGCTTCTTCCCTTTTCCCTCTTGTCCAATTTAGAGAATGGTGGTTCTAATATAGTTTCTTAGGAACATAATAATTCTATGAAGCAAATGCTGGCCTAAAACTACTCCCCAGGTTGACATATCCTGAGACTCAGAGAGTGCAGCACAGAACTGACAAATGTGATCATGCACATTTTGTTATAAAGTATCTTGTTCCAGGAAATGAATCTCAACATTTAAAGTTTTTCACATCATCACTCATTCATTATAGGATACGATGGCAATCCTATTCCCTTATTGGAAAAATCAGTGCCCCAACTATTATGAGTTGAAGAAATCTCACCTATAGTGGCTTTGTCAGTCTCTATCTCTGCCAGTAAATCGCCTTCATTTAGCTTTTCACCTACTTTTTTTTCCCATCTCTGAACTGTGCCCATGGTCATAGTGGGAGAGAGAGCAGGAAGAACCACCTGTGGAAACAAATATATATTATTGCTTAAGACGAAAGAGCCTCGATCACAATGACACCCAACCAAGCTGAAATCATTTTATGAAAGGACAGTGATTATGACAATACAAATTCCCATTTGCCTGGTGCCCCATAACAACAAAATCTCACTGTGTCCCACCAGTTAAATTATCCTTCAAATTTCAAGCTTTAGAACATTAGCCACACTCTGGCCCAACCTCTGAAGTTAAAAGCAATGGGCAAATGGGAATGATTTCTTTCTAGACAGTCAAAATTAGTTTCTCAATAAATATTGAAGCTCAGACTATCTTTTCATCTTTTAAAAAACATTTAGATTAAGCTAGAATTTTTCACTGTCACAGAGTGACCTTAGTCCAGATTATTCCATTAAAGTTTTGCTGTGCTCTCTATGAGTATCTTTTCACTCAGAGGAAAATGCTTTTCTCCCAAACTTCTCAAAT
Source organism: Solenodon paradoxus (assembly GCA_004363575.1). Taxonomy (NCBI): domain Eukaryota; kingdom Metazoa; phylum Chordata; class Mammalia; order Eulipotyphla; family Solenodontidae; genus Solenodon; species Solenodon paradoxus. The sequence continues at coordinate 394,779 of RJWH01000728.1, read as the reverse complement.
ACCTTTCCTGGACCAAAAAAACCAAAAAACTAAAATTAAGAACTGTTCTTACAATAGTCACTTCCATCTCAACAGAATTCAATCAGATTGGCTAATCTAAATAAAAACTTTCTTTTCTATTTATCTGGCTTGTTTCCACTGAATTTGGATGCTTATTTCATTATTATGCATTTTCTTTGCTATCTTCTTATTTTTTGGAACTAATTACCAATGGGAATATGCTGAGAGAAAAGTCATTTCAATTGATGATGTCTCAGGAAGGCAAGAAAAAGGGTAAAACAAGTCTTAGAATGCTAATTAGACATTTAAAAATCATTTTTGTCAGAATTTGTCATTTTCATCTACTTTAAAAGTTAGTGAAGCCAATAATCTTTACAAATTATCTTAAAGGATAAGGCACAACCCTAATACTTGTACACAAAGTCACAGACATAAAATGGAAAGAAATGAAGTATGCATTGAAATAAACTTTGCTAAACAAGACAAAATAAAGGTATGAACCAAACACCAGGCAAAACTTCATGATAAGTGATTATTCATAATATACCATGGAGTAGAACATTATGATCAAAATGATCTGGAATGCCCTGGTGGCCTAGTGGATAAAGCCATGGGACATCATCCACATACATCGCAAGGACCCAGGTTCTAGACACAGGGCTGGGAGGTGGGGACAATCAAGATAAACTAAATAAAATAAATGTTTCTTCCTCTTCTCTCTCCTACTTGCTTTTATTCCTGCCTGCACTTTTCTTTAAAATGAAAAAGAAAATGATTCCTATAAAGAAATTTCAACAAGTAAATTAAGTGAAGGAAAATTTTTAGTCTTAATACTTTAGAAAAGGACAATTTGTGTTTATCCACTTCTCATTTCTGAAACATACAAATATACATGGGCTAACCCGAATTTCTAATAAAGTGATTTTGTTTCTTATAAATTCATTTAGTTAATAAAATCAACAGTGATTCTATTCACTACCTTCATCTTTGTAGTAATTATACTATATGTTTATCCTACACTTCCTCTTCTCAGTTTTCTCATTTACTAACACTACTGAACTACTTCATTAGAAACAGCATGTAAAAGAAAAATCGGGGACTTTCATTCAATAGACAGCTCTTGAGACCGACTAAAACCTCTATGCAGGGAATAGATACAAGCGCAAATCATCCTCAAAAATCCCTAACACGAATGTTTTCTAATGGAAAGAGAAAACATTATCCATGTATTCAACTGAGGTTGAAAAAGTTTAAAGGACTGTCCAAACTCACACATCTGAAAATCACTAGGAAGTTACTCATTTTCATCTTTAAATCTTTATTACTTTCAAATGACAAGAGCTAACGACATTTCATGCCAGTGGCCAGGCTGTGTTAGCCATAAAAAATGACTAAGTAATAAATCATCTAGAGCAAACACTCAGAGGCTGAGCCTCACCTGCATGTGAGTGGGATAAGAACTACCAGGAGCCTGAGCAGGTGTAGGTGGCGAAGCAGCTACAGCAGGGGTTGGTGCTGGGGCTGCTTGTGGGGTGGGTGCTGCGGCTGCTTGTGGGGTGGGTGCTGCCGAGGAATCCAATGTATAATTTTTAAAGGCCTCAATATCCTCAGGTCTAAGGAAGAGAAACAATGTATAAATAAAGGGGTTACAAGCAGATTTAGCTCCTATAGAAGTAGTCTTAAAAGTCTGAGTTAAAATCCTCCACCAAGCACCTGAATTCCACAAATTACCAGGACACTACTCACTTTTCAACTGTGATACAGATAATGGATCCAACGGGGACATCTCTGGTACCTTCGGCAACAAGTATCTTTGCCATGTAACACTCCTCCAGGCTCTCAAATCCAACGGTGGCTTTATCAGTTTCAACCTTTTAATACAAAAGCAGGAGCTTAGTTAGACTTAAGCTACCAGTATGTATTTTATGAATAGTTTGTGTCTACAATCATACAGTCGTGCGAAAAAGTCTCTACCATGAATTTAGAAGAAGGAATTACTTTTTAAAATCCTGGCTAAAAATCAATTTGGGGAGCTGCTGACTACTTCTCTAACCAATCTTCTCAAGTACCAGGTTGTAAAAAGAATACATCTAAGTTTCCTAAACCAGGAGAAAAACCACTCTCCCAGAAGTTCATGCTCAGCTGAGCTGAGCCAGTCCTTTGCAACTCATTTGCATATTTTAAAACAACTCACCTCTGCAATGAGTTCACCCTCATTGATTTTTTCCCCTTCCTTCTTTTCCCAGCGGGCTATGGTGCCTGCCTGCATGGTGGGGGAAAGAGAGGGCAAAGGAACCTGGAGGAGAAAAAGGAGAAACACAAAATTGAAAAAGGACTTATCTAACTTTCAGCTAATTTAATTGTTCATTCAATTCAGTGTAGTTTAATGCAAAGAGGTTATGGAGTGCCATCACCCGCTGGGCACTGGAAATATAAAAGGAGCTGCTGCCACCACAGGTTCAAGTTCTCCAGTACTGCTTCCCAGTCCTATGGGGGTCTGACAGCACGTAATCTCAGCAGACATTCCACAAACAGCTAGGTTTGGAGCTCTTCTTTCAATGAATAGATCAGGAGAGGAAAGATCTAGAGTTAGAGCCAAGCTGGGTCCTGGAGAGGGGACAATGACATATACAGGGAGGGGAGGGGAGGGGAGAGCCACTGAGGCCTCGGAAGGAGGATCCCGAGACCAAGCAGTGTGTCCTGAAGGACAACAGCGTCCCGCAAAGGACAGTTGTGGTCCTCACCTTCTGATGCGGGGGCAGACTGTAGCAGCGGCGGCCTGGTGGTCCAAAAAGCTGCAGCAGGAAGCGATTGCGCGGCGTGGTCCTCGGGGTAGGGCTCCAGCCGCAGAGTGCCCGGACCCCGCCATACCCAGCGGTCGCACTGTGGCAACGAGCCGGCACCGGGCCGGCCCGCGGGCTGACTCCTGATGCCCCGGGCTCCTCCCGCAAGGCAGTCCACCGAGCCCCGAATCTTGTCCTAGGAGCCGCATTCCGGGCCCGCCGCGCACAGACACGCCACATAGCGCCACCGACCCCCGCACCCCAAAACCAACGCCGTCTCCGGAGTGACCTCTCCGAGAGCAGCGCAGCGCTGCCGTCAGCCGCGCCGAGGCGCCGCACGTTGTCGTAAAGCGGGCTCCCGGGGGCTCGCCCCGCCCTCTTCGCAGCCCAGAAACCGGAGGGACATTCACGAGGGGTGGACTTGCATGCGGAGCGGGTTGGCCCCCGGTTTCTCCTGGCGCCGGGCGAGTGTGTTCCAGTGGAGCGCAGGCCGGCGCGTGTGCGGGGAGAAGCCGCGGAGCGGGTAGAAGGTGGTGGAAGGTGGTGAAAGGTGTTGGGACGGAGCAAAAGTAGCCCCGGGGTGGGGCGGGGCCTAGCGTGGGGACGGGCACTGCCCACGAGGAGGGGCCCCGGAGGGCGGGAGCGGCGGTGGTCCGAGAGGTGGGCTGACGGGCGTGGCCTTCCGTGGTAGGCGGGCCTACGCGCTGGGGGCGGGGAGAGCCGCGGGGGTCCCGGGAAGCCTTCCTTCTGGTGGGTTGCGGTCTGCTTCAGGGGCCCCGCCGGGTGCGGGCTGTACTGGGTTACGAAGATTTAATTTCAGGTGTGTAGCCCAACCGGAAACCCGAGTGAACAGCTCTTCTAGCCAAGGCAACCAAGCCCCATTCACGGTACTGTATTCCCTGTGGGAAGATACAGGTTTACAGATCAGATTTGGTTTCTAATTTATCATAGAACTTTTTTTAGGGTTTTTTTTTTTTTTTTTTTTAAGTAAGTAAGGCAGCTGGAGGGAAGCGAAAGGAGGAAGCGTTTTATTTACTTTATTTTAGTGGTTCCCCTCACCGCAAACCCAGGTCCTCGGGCATATGAACTGCATCCCAGGCATGGGCTTAACATCTGAGCCACCAGGCCACCCTTTTTTTTTTTTTTTAAGCTGCTGGCACAGGAATGAAGGCGAACAGAGGCAAACAGGCAGAAAGAGAGGAGGAAAAAGCACTGTAGTTATTCATGTTGGTTTTCATCCCAGCCCCACGTCTCGAACTTGGATTCTAGGTGTATGTGGCCTGTGCTCTACGTGGAAGGAGCGGACCAAGCCGCTATTCTACCAGGGTACGTCCTTCTTTTTTTTTTTTTTTAAAGGAAAGATGCGGGAAGGAATGAAGGCAAGTAGGCAGGTAGACAGGTAGGAAGTGAGAGGCAGAAGCAGCATTTTATTTTATTGAGTTACTCACATTGGTTGTTCCTCTGGACCTGGATCTTGCGCCTAGGACCTTTTAATGTATGCGGGTGTACGAGACTGCTAGGCCACCCGGGCATGCCCCCATTTTTTTCTTATTTTTTGAAGAGAGGAAGAAACGTTTTTAAAGAAGGGTTGGAGGAAGCACTCTTACTTATTTTTGCCTGGTTGTTCCCCCCACCACAACTTGGGTCCTTGAGCTTTATGTGGCCTGCACCTTAGCTACCGAGTCACTAGGGTGCGCTAGACTTTTTTTTCAAGAGCCGAGAGGTTCTTTGTTTTTGAAGTATTTTGTTGTAAAACTAAGCCATAAAACTGAGAGCGGGAAGCATGCGTAGATTGCTTTTCAACATATCTGGTAAATAGTTCAGGCTGAATGCATGTCATTTGAATTAATGAAGTTATCTACATTTGTTAGGTCTACTGCTGTAGGATTATCCTATAATTAGAAGATACCTCATTTCTGAGAGTGACATTTCATTAGGAGGAAGCAGGGCTGTATTTATACCACCAAGTCCTGGGTGTCGGATGGTTAGAGAACACCAAGAACCCAAGAATAGGAGTCAAAAACAAGAAAACATGTTCAACCTGACTACTGATTAAATATTTAGAAAATTAAAGTAGCCAGCAGGTACTATGTCATGTTTATTTAAGTTAGAAGCAGAAAAGTTTAAAACCCAGTGGTTATGAGATTGCAAAAGAAGAGGTGTGTTCACAGAGGCACTGAATATTGGTTTTTAGAGATATTTTAGGGATCATTTGTCCCCCCCAAATACTATTCTAGTATCCTTAGGACATTCAGCACAAAAAAAGTAAACATTTTAGTGGCACACCCTAGTGGCCTAAATGGTAAGGCCACCAGGACGTAGTCCACATATATCCCAGGGACCTGGGTTGTAGACCCCGGGTGGTGGGAATAATAACCAAGATGAGCAACTAAATAAAGTAAATGTTTCGTCCTCTCTCTTCCTCCCTGCCTGCTTACTTGCCTTCATTCTTGCCTGCACCCTTCCTTTAAAAAAAAAAAAATTTTTGTTTTTTATTTCAAAAAAGGAACTGGAAAAACATAACTAAAAATGAAAAGATTAATCAGGCACAGCTGCCTAACAATATGCAACCAATATAAATGAGAAATACGGTATTTCCAGGTTAAATGCAAAGGCATATTTGAAACAGAGCAATTTTATTATTTATGCAAAGTTACTTATGAATAGCAATTAGAAGCAGTAGAAAAATAATTGTGATTAGTGAAGACATGTAAGTTAGCAAATTATCAAAGTTTTAATGGTTTTTAGTTGGCTAAAATAGCTTACTGTTGCATTTAAATTTAATAGCTAGATCTAAATCTTTGAATGAGATGATCTTCAGTTTGCTCTTCACTTAGGCTTACTTAGACCTTGTTTTGCATTTTTCAATGCATAACAGGTTTTCATTCTGAATATATTTTTGGCAGGTGTTAGGCACAGGTCAATAGCGCAGAAGTATTGCGTTTACCCCAGAGGTAGGCAGAAATTGGTAGGTTTGTTAAATCAGTCCTGAGAGAATAGGCCTGAAATCCCCTCATGGACTGGATAAGCGAAGTTAAGGAAAAGGAAGATTAAGATTTACAGTAGAGACTTGTAGAATGGCGTTATTACTGATATGTAGTGGGTAGATGGATAGCTGTAATGAAAGATTCTAAGCTCTTCACACATTTAATTTTAGCATAATGATGGGCTAACCCAATTAAAATGGCTTATGAGAAATTGAAAGTACTTAGGAATAAAGATTTAGAATTGTAAAACATTTAAAATTGAAGTGATAAGTCATACAAACTTAAGTTTTAGGAAGGCAGCTTTTAGATGAATTTTAGAATTCTGATTCTTTTAAATAGACATTTCTGAAAATCTCTAATGTGCCTTGGCTTTTGCATTAGACTTTTGTCATGTAATTTCCACTCTCAGATTCGTAATTTCACATTTACATTATGTTTCAAAAAGAGTGATCTATGGAGTACTCAGTAATAACCTTCCTTGTGCTTACATTAGAAATACCAATAGTAAAATACCTTAGTAATAAAGTAGTCCTTATCTCCACTCCCCAAGTAATGAGTAAACATGCTACCAGGGAGATCACTTGAAATCTACTTTCACTAAATGTAAATCGTTTTATTGATTACTTTCAGTGTACAAAGACAAGTGAAAATGATTAATGCTATTCAGTTTGCAAACTCCATTTTATTAATAGTTTCTGGGTTTTTTTTTTTAATTAGTTCAAAAATCTGGTACATACAGGCAATTAAAACTGGTTATCACTTTGATAATCAGAAGCCTCTGGTATAACACAGTCTTCATAAAAACGGTGTTAAAACAGGGACATTCATGGCAGTAATTTTTTTTGAAAGCAATGGCTGCAAACATCCATGTTTCTAAGAAAATATAACTTTACATATATATGTATTTTAAGCAAGCTATACCTCTTACATAAATTCAGAGAATAGGAGTGTGCAATCATAATGCTTAATTTGTGGGAAAAAGTGAAAATAATTATGACCTAAATGCTTTTAAATAATTAGTCCTCTTGGATTAGACGTAGAACATAAAGATTTTTCCTTAATTTACAGACATCCTGGTCAAAAAGAGCTGAAAAATTAGTAAGTAGGACTGCCATTACCAAGTAAGTTTAACCCAAATTCCTTAGGTACAAATTAGAAAGTGTTCCAATTCCAGCTAATTTAGGAAACAGAATAGTTTTTAGTGTTAAATGAAGGCTTTTTAAAGAATTGAGCTTTCTACTTAATTAGTTTGGAGGTCTTATTTATTTATTTTTAACCTAACAGGACTTGGAGATCATTCTGTCAACTACACATTCTAGTTCCTCAGTTTTCTCAAGGGAAAAGAGAACTTCAGCAGTGGCAGGATAAACTATTCCACACAAGTGCCACTAGGGGACAGTACTCTGAAGAAGCATGAGGTTCCCTAGGGTGCAGTCACAGTGTATCAAACAGGAGACTGTTCCAACAGGACCATTCAAGCAATGAACAGAATGAATCAACGCACACTCCTCAGGAGTCTCCTCCATCTCTAGAAACTAGAAGGATTGATGACTGAGATTAATGAGCTATAGGGGTAAAAAAAAAAATCTCATTTTCTTGGGTGACCTGAACTTCAGCTGTCTAGGGAGGCACTGAGGCCATGCAGTTCCTTTTCCAAAGAACACAGAGTTAAAAGGCAAAGTTAAGGATTTTGAAATTTTTCTCTGATTTAATTTTTTTCTTAAAAGTTTAAATCATACATGATGGTAAAACTGTTGGCTGGGGGAAAGAAAAAAACTGACAAGCAAAAATAGGCTTAAGAGACATTCAAGATAAATTGTTCCAGAGTACAACAAATTTTGGCCTGATAACCCTCATGCTGTTTTATAGCAAAACACTAAAATTCATGCAACAGAGAAACTGGTGACATGAGGACTTTTTCTCCAGACTTGTTGGGGCGGTGGGTGGGGAGGTGGGGTGGGGGTGGACTGAGAAACCTAAAAAATATATTGCTTGCTTCTCTTTGCTTTCACAATGAATTATTCTTGCATTTGACTGACTGTCCTGAACTTTCCCAGTCTTTTCTAATTGAACTCATTCTTTAATAGACCAGGTAAATTTACCTAGAAGACATCAGGTATCTTTCTGAACTTCTATCTGCTAGAGGAGCAATCAAACAGATTACGTGAAACTACTTCAGCAACTAAAATGGCAGGTAGAATTGGAACAGGAGCTAATTGTCATTAATACACGGTAATAGAATAAAGCTTGTTCTGAAACCACAAGGGCTGGTAAGAAGAGCCTGTATAAAAGCTACCGGGTTCTCTAGAAAATGGACACAGTATAGCATGTGAGAATATGAGAACTCACACTCAAGGTTATAAAAATACACATGGTTCTCAGACAAAAAGCAAATGAGTACCAAAGAATTCTCCAAACATGAACTACTTTAAAAAGACACATCTATATAAAACAACAAAAATGCTATCTCAGAGCTCTAGTAGTCTGCAGAAATGGCTGAAAAAGGGAGGTGAACTAGAGAGAGACAGATCAAGAACCCAGAACTGATCTGTCTGAATCTGGCTGGCAGTGTACACTTGTGGTCACAAGCAGACTGTTTGGGGGAATAAATATACATGAAATGGCAGGTTAGCTGATAGTAGTGCTTAATGAATGAACGAGAAAACCTAAGTAATCTCTGGAAGTATAACTTTTCTTTTTCAGCTTCAACACTTAACAGTGATGCACATGAGAAAGGATTCTAGGTTTTTGCACCCAGAATCAACCCTGCCATTCACAACTCATGCTCCATGCCCCATGGTTTCTATTGTGTCCTAAATGATCAACCTAGGCAAAATATAATAGAAAATAAGGTCTGGCCTTATAATGAGCAAGGACAGACCAGTATTCATGCTCAGCACTCATAAGTTACAAATATTGATACTAAAGGGCTGTCTCCTTTTGACTGCAAGGGAGACACCATAAAGAAAGTCATAAGAGAAAGAAAGTTGAAAAGATATGGGTAGCAGCACCTTTCCATACCCGCCTGGATTTTTAAGGAGCCTTTCGCTTCTATTCCTTTCAAACACAAAGTTCATCAGTTGGAATTTAAAAAAAAAAAAGGCTCGAAAGTTAGAGAGTCCCCAGAGAAAAGTAGCAGTACATGAAATATGCCCTCTGTGGGCTAAAGGACAAGTTGCAGAACCAGTTAAGACCTAAGAGGCAGCCCAAAGTCTGTCTTAATTATGGTGTTAGCATTGGATAGCACAATACGGCCAGCCCTTTTCCTAGCCAGTCAATAATTCAGCACCATCCATATCCAGTTCAAAAGACTACTGAAAAGTGGGCTTCATCTTTGGTACCACCTCATGAGTTATTCTTGGTTTGCAGTAGCTACAAAGATGCCGAAGAGCTGGTACCTCTGCCTTGTCTGGGAATACAGATGCCGGGACTCTGACTGCTATAACCATCAAGGCCAGTGAAAATAATACTGTGACACACAGGAGTGATGTCTGCATTTCCCAGCTTCCAGATACTAGCAGCCGTGCCCCTACAGGAGCGGGCTCATCCATCCCCATTGGTTAAGGCCTTTGGCTTGTTGTCTTCAGAGCAGAATAAAACATGACGTTCCCACAGACAAGGAACTCCAGATGAACCCATGGTGTGCATCTGGATAGGGATTTTAAGTACCGCATGCCAGGCACAGAAACGAGACTGGCCTGTGAACACCACACACTTGGAGAAGCTTCTGTTTTGGCAGCGTGAACTAGAAACGTCTTAGTGTTTTCTGGTTTTAGTCCTCTTTCCTGAGAGAAGCAGCCAGGGAGAGCCAAGTTCCAGAAGCCCCCAGTCTAGCACTCAACATTAATTCTCTCCATGATCTTCTTCCACCCAGGCTACAATTTTTCCTTCCCATCCAGGAATGGCATCATCATCATGAAAAACCTAGAGAAAGAAAAAGAAAACACAAGGAAAAAAATTAAATAGTGAGATAGGGAATTTCACTAAAGAACTACTGCTGGTTAAAAAAAAAAAGAAAAAAGAAAGAAAAACACCTCAAAACATAAAGGTTAAAAAAGTACAAAGAAAAGCCTTGAGTTGGAGTCTGTGTCCCTTTGAGATTTTTTTTTTTTTAAGAAGCAGCATTTATTTTTTCAGTTGTTCACCTTGGGTGTTCTGCCCACCCCTTCATACCCACCCTGTCCCCAAACTCAAACCTAGATCCTTGGGATGTATATGGATTGTACTGGGTAGCAGAGTCAACCACTACTGCTACCAGACACACCTGTCCCTTTGGTTTTGTCCCCAAAGTCGTGACAGGTAAAGAAAAAATATTTTTCTTATTTTCACATCTGTGAGTGAAAGCATCCCTAACACTATTTTGCTCACAGAAATAAGGATACATTACTAACAACAGAGCACTTGGGACTTCATAGGAAAAAGCAGTAGTATAAGTATTGAAAAATGAGTAACAGGGAAATTTTGGTCCTAGGTATTGCAAAGAAAGGGTCAGAAGACCAATTTTAATATGCCTGTATGCATGTCATTTTTTTTTTTTTTCCACTCATTTCCTACAGTCGGTTATTAAAACATTTCAGGGAGGGAGAAAATTCTTGACAAAAAATAAATACTGAATTTTCTAACATTTTAAAATTCTGTAACCACAATAAGAGCACTTGTAATATATCATAATCCAGAACTCTCTTGCCCCAAAAAGTTTATTTTTGGCAGGCGGACTATACAGAGCAGAATTTTTTAAAAAGATGATAGTCAGAGTCGAGAAGCACAGAAGTTCCACATACAGCATCTGAGAAACTGCCGCAGAGGCCTGCCTGTTTGTTCTACAGGGAGACACACGCTTTCTCAGGTTTGGCTACAGATAGAAAAGGGAGCTAAAAACTAAGCTTTTGTTCACATTTAGGTTCTTTATTTTCCCTAGCAATACGAATTGTTCCTTTTTAGAATAAAATTCTGTCCAAGTTGGTCAAAGTAATTAAGTCCTTGAACGAGAGAGGCTATCATCCTGGGCCATTCCCTGCCCTGCTCAGTCTAGAGCAGTCAGACTGTGGCTTGAGGCTCTGGGAAATTCTCTGACCTGGTTTAAGAACTCAAATACTTCTGGGTACCTGTCCTGGAGTAGGGGTTCAGGAACAGCCACCCAGACTCCCATGATCCTGTACCTCCTCTTTGACAGTGCCAAACTCAGGATCCAGTGCTTTGAAGTGATACCGGTGATTCCCTTCCCGGTCAATAGCTGCTTTAAAATCCTTCAGTGTCACCTCCCCCAACCTGCCACAAAAGAGAGTACTAAATTAGACAGTTTATCAATAGCTTGGAAAGATAAGGCATTAGCTTTAAACCCAGGACCCTGCCAAAATCTAAGCAGAATGAGCATGGCCTTGTTAGGGCTCTGCCCCTAATAGCCCACATGATTCTAAAACAGCAGAGGCTAGGGAGCCAGTCACCACTAAGGAATAAAAAAGGCATGACCTATGGGGTGATCTGAGACTAAAACCAATTTATGACTTCAACTACAGACAAATCTCTTCTCTGGAAATAAAGTCCCTGAGGTCTAATTTGTTGAACAGCTATCAGTATGCCTTAAGTTTTTCTGGTTTCCTTCCTTGCAACAATATTGCATTTTCCCAGGTGGGTAGGATGAAATCACACATTGTCATCTCCATCTTTCCAGTTTCGATTCTCCTCTAACTGGACCAAGTAAGCAGATTTGGTTGGAGAGGGAAATCCTATCCCCTCGCTCAGTGCTACAGTTTAAAAACCTTGATTTCAAAGCCATTTCCATCAGAGGGAGTATATCAGTCAAACATTTGAAAGTTTTTAACATGAATTTTCAATAGGTTAGCGACACTCATAGAAGAATTACAAAGGCATGGGAAATACAGTCCTGGGCTTCAGGCTGCAGCCATGGCTATCAGCATACACTATTCGGAGCACTCAAAAAACTACTTTTTCTAATTTGAAGCCTATCTTGCTGAGTTATTAAGATTAGAAGCACTATTATGTCCATGCCTAGTGGTGCCACTCTTAATGGTAAGCTGGAACTAGATTCTCAATCTCCTTCGCTCTTCTCATGACAGCAAACTGCTTCTCAAACACCTCTCAGCTGCTCAGATGAGCAGTAACTAATGCTTCAGCCTTCCTGTCCTTTTTAATTTTCCTCATTTTTTTTAAAAAAAGAGGAAGGAAGGGAGGGAGGGGAGAGAAGGGAGGAGCATTTTCATTTAGTTGTTTATTTTTTTGGTTTTCCTCCCAGCCCTGGGTTGCAAACCCAGGACCTTGGGCTTTACTTGGTCCACACCCCAGCCGTCTCAGCAGCCTGAGCCACAAGGGTGCTCCCTTTCTTTCCGTTTTTTTAAAAAGAGAAACGACAAATCCCAAGTCTCACCTCTTTGGTATATTGACCATGAAGGGCGTCAGTGACCGGTCGGTGAAATAGAGCACTTTAGTGCAGGCGCTGCTGATGGTTGGAGAACTCTGTGAGTGAGGCAACTCTGCAGTCAGAGAGAGACTGTGTGGTCAGAACATTCGAGGTGCCCCCAACTGCCCCTCGTTTCCAGTTATTCAACATGTCCCTGGAGAACGAAGCTGCCTGCAGTTGCAAACACAGCTTTACACTTGCCAAACACCATGTCTGTCTGTTGTGGCTCTGAAGTCTGCAATGGGTTCAGGGAGACAGAGGTGCTTCGACATGGACACTCTCACGAGGTCCATCATTTCTCACCCATTCCAGGTACTTCTAGCAGAGGAAGAGAGATAGTTCTGACAGCCATTATTGCTAAGGGTCACGAGAGGGCAGGGAAGCCCAGCAAGACTTCAGCTGGGGCTGAATGGACAGAGCAGGAGCCGCAGATGCTAACAGCATTTAGATTTTGGAGATCAGTAACAGAATGCTGATGTGATTCATGAAAATAGAAATGAACAGGAGCAAAGTAACCTTAGAAACTCAGATTAAAAGGGGCTTTATGCTTTTCATCCAACAGGAACAAGATACACATAGGCTTCATAGAATCTAGGTCAGCACTCCGGGTTTTTGTTTGTTTGTTTTTTAAAGGAAAGGTGCAGGCAGGGAGAAAAAGGAGGAAGAAACACTTTATTTTACTCAGTTGTTCATCACTGGTTGTTTCCCTGGTCCCGAGTCTTGAACCAGGGACTTCAGGACCTTGGGATGGATGTATGTGGACTGCACCTGGTTTAAACCGCTAGGCCACCAGGGCGAACGAACCAAGGCTTTTTAACTCCAGTTCTTTTGTTTTGTTTTTAAGGAAAGCTGTAGGCAGGAATAAAGGCAAGTAGGCAGGCAGGGAAAGGTGGAAGAAGCATTCACTTTTCATTTGTTCAGCTTGGGTGTTCACCCCCAGCCCCAGCACACATGGACTATATGCATTGGTCTTAACTGGTAAGCCAACAGGGTTTGATTTTTTGATCAGATTTCTTTGTATAAATGTAATTAACGAGTACTTGTGATCATGACTTTAAAACAATAGGAGAAAAGCCCACTTGGGAACCTTTATGAAAAAAAACGAAACAAAACAAAACCCAGAAAACAATAAACATTCACTAAAATCTTTCCTGCAGTTCTACCTATACATATTTTCTTCTCAGCTTACTCTAAGCATTGATCCTGATCAAATCGGCACCCACAGGAAAGCAGTTGTAGAAAGTTTAAAACAAGGAAAGGAGGCATTCCCTGGCGGCTTAAACCAGGTGCAGTCCACATACATCCATCCCAAGGTCCTGGGCTTGCGACTCCGGGCTAAGGCGAACAAACAAGATGAACAACTAAATAAAATCAATGAAGTGCTTCTTCCTCCTCTCTCTTCCCGCTGCCTGCCTGCTCCCTTCAGTCGTGCATGTAGCTTTCCTTAAGAAAAAAATTAAAAATGAAATAAGGGGAAGTATGAGGGATTAATTAACATGGGAAGAAAGACATGGAAAACATTCTCTTTGCACAGTAATCACAGTCAATTTTAAGAATTTTCTTTCAAAGAATACCAATTGTTGAAGTCCACATGCCACAATGTTCCTTTAACTCCAACACCAGAACAGTACCTGGCTATTTAATAAAACAAATACTCATTTTCAGCATTAAGTTAAATGATTGATTCATTCAACAAGTATTTCTTGAACACTTGCTGTCTGCTACATTGAGAATATAAAGTCAACTACCTGTGGTCTCTGACCTCAAGGAGCTTACAGTATGATATAGATGACAGACATAACAAGTAATCATAATACATTAAAGTCTGATTTGTATAAACTGCACAGGAAGACTGGCGATGGAGCGGTTAATTCCACCTGGAAGAGGTCAAAAGGCTCTGCCGCTGGAGGATTCCTAAAGCACCTTTAAAAAAGTTGGGCACAGTCCACATACGTCCCAAACACCTGGGTTCACAACCCAGGGAAAGAGTTAAGATGAACAACTAAATAAAAACTCTTGTACCTCCTCTCTCCATGCCTGCCTGCTCAACTTCACTCTTGCCTGCACTTTTCCTTTAACAACAACAACAAAAAATCAGGCATGCCCTGGCAGCTCAGGCGCTAAGTTGGAATCTGAAACACAGATCATGTAAAAGCCCAGGACCCAGGGTTGCAACCTGTGACCAGGAGGGAACAATCAAAAATAAACAAATAATAATGCCCCTTCTTCCTCTCTCTCTGCCTGCCTGCCTGCCTGCCTGCCTCTGCTCACTTTCATTCCTGCCTGCACCTTTTCTTTAAAGAAATGAGTTGTATCAGGAAGAAGCAATTAAAACAATCTGAAAAATGAAGAAGATGTAGTTTTGGAGCCAGAGAAGAGAGGGATTTGAGAGACTTTTAGAAGGTTGAAATCTTAGTGCTTGGAGTATAGCTGAATGTTAGGGATAAAAAGGAAATATAAAAAATAATGGAGATTTATGGTCTTAGAAAACAGATGCATGGTAGACCACTGCCTAAGACAGGGAAACAAGTGAGTTATGTTGTCCATTCAAAATGTTTATTGGCTGGTACGACGCTGTAGCTAAGATGCAGGCCATGGAAAGCCCCAAGTCCTAGGATGGAGACCTGGGGCCAGGAATGGAGTAGCAATGAGAAAATGTTTATTGGGTACCTTTCGTGTATTAGGTACTAGAGATGTAAAAATTAAAAAATACATACTTCTCACACTTAAGAAGCTCAAAATCTGGTGGGGTGAAATAGTGAAAACAGGTATACCCTGCTAACTCAGGTGTTAAAAGTCTATGGCTGTGGTGTAGTCCACATAAAGCCCAAGAGCCCAGCTTTCAACCCGGGCCGGGGGAAGCAAACAAAATGAACACTTAAATAAATGAATGCTCTTTACTCTCTTTCTGCCTGTACCTTTCCTCTTAAAAAAAAAAAGTAAAACGTTATGGTAAAACATAAAAATAGTACTATTATGATCTGAATTGTGTCCTCTCAAAATTCATATGCTGAAGAACTACACCCCCATTGTGATGAAATGCAGATAAGGTCTTTAAGGAGGGATTAAAATTAAATGAGATTCTGTACCTGTATCCTTGTACTTATGTACTTATGTGTCTAATACATTATTTTAAAAGGCAGCACATCAGTTTTAGGTATGTATGTTTGTTTTTTAAGGAACAGTACAGGGAGGAATGAAGGTGGGTAGTCAGGCAGGCAGGGAGAGAGGAGGAAGAAGTGTTTTCAGTCGTTCATCTTCTTGTCCCTTCTGGCCCCAGATGTGAACCTGGGTCCTTGAGATGTATGTGGACTGTGCCAGCAGGAGGCAGCAGATTTACCCACTAGGTCACCAAGTTGTGCTGGATTGTGTATTTTAATGAATATTTTTATATTAATGTTAAAGCCTAGTGTGCTTTCGGGTCTAGATTTGGATACATTATTTCAATATGTAGAAAGTTGTGGGGTCTTTTTCTCTTTTAAGGAAAGGTGCAGGCAGAAATCAAAGCAAGGAGAGAGGAGGAAAAAGCATTTGTTATTCACTTTTTTATTTTTATGGTTATTTATTTGTCTATACTGACTGTTTCCCCACCTCACTCCAGGCCTGGGACTCAAACCTAGGGGTATATGGGCTGAGATCCTTCAAAAGCGATTGACCCAACTACCACTCCACCAAAGCACACCCAACAGCATTTTAAATAATGAGGTATTTTACTTTTTGATATTGGATTGGATATTTTTATGAATTTTTTTATCTTCACTACTGATTTCTTTATTTTTTAAAGTTTAGTGTTTGTACTTGGGTTTAAAATATTCATATTCAGTCAGTTGGTTTCAAATATTGTACACCAAGTCACCTCTAGTGTCAGGCCCTGCAACAGTTAAGATCCAAATTCTTCCCTCCCAATCTTTGTGCTACTGATGTCTACATTTTACTCGTACATATGGCATAAACCCACAATACATTAACACTATTCTGCTTTAAACAGTCTTTTATCTTTCAGAGTCATTCAGAGAAAAGTAAAAAGGTCTTTTATATTGACCCTCATTTTTAACCACTTCTTTCTTTAGGTCCTAGTTTTTCCTGATGCCATTCCTTCTGCCACATTTCCTATAGTACAAGTCTACATGGAATAAATTATTTCAGGTTTTGTCTACAAAATGTTCTCTAGCTACATAATCTTAGTTTATAAAGTATATTTTTTCTTTTCATTGCTCTAAAGATGCCTCCCCCTAACTGCATGCACTATTTTATTAATTGCAAAGTTTGTGATGAGAGGCCTGTAGTTTTCATCTTTCTTCTTCTGTACATTGTGTGTTTTCTCTCTGCTCTGGTTGCCTTCATGAATTTCTCCTTAATTTTGATTTTCAGCAATTTGAATAATTTGTTGTAGTTGTTATTACTCATATTTTGGGGGTTTTCTGAGCTTCTTCGATTTTTCAGATTGATATCTAAGTATTTTTGGAATGTTGGCCATTAACTCTTCAAGTGTTTCTTCTGCACTCCTCTCTCTCTCTTCCCCTTTAGAGATTCCAGTTACATGTAGTTGAGTCCATCTGATATTGTCTCATAGCTACTGCTTTTGTTTTTTGTTTCTTTTCCCTTATTCTTTTTCCCCCTGTGTGGCAGGCTAGGTAATTTCCAGTAAGTTGTCTTCTAGTTCACAGATTCTTTCCTCAGCTGTGTTGAGTCTACTAATGAGTTTATGTTTCTGGCATCATCCTCTGACTCCCTCTTATATTTCCCATATCTTTTAAAATTTCTGCACATGCAGTATATCAACATTTTCACTGCAGTCTTTAATGTATTCATCACAGTTATTTTAAGTTCCTTTTCTAATGGTTTCAACATCCTTGTCTGTTGTCACTTGACAGTGGCTTGTTTTTTACTTGCTTTTGTGGAGGTCTCCAATTTTTGCTGAATGCCATATGGCAAAGTCACCGGTTAACAAAAAGAAATTTATGTCTTTAAAAAGGTAAACTGCTTGTTCTGCTGGGCCACTGGGGCCAGATGAATCAATCTAATCAGCAGTTCAGCTGAGATTGGGATTTCTGTTAACGTTGCTTACAGTCACTACCATCTTCAAATCCCTCCAGAGTTATGTTTAGATGAGCTGCTGGTTTGCTGGAGGGTTTTTTCCTTAATGTCGCTAATCCACCTCAGCATTACACTTGGCTTGTGTGCCCCTCCCTCAGAAACAGACTGCTCTGGGTTATTACTGTAACTGTTCACCTGGTGGTGAGGGATGAAGGGAGCTTTTCCGTTGCCATGACCCAACCTCAATCTTGAGGGTGTAGCTTTCTCAGTGGTCAGACCCTCCCAGAGAGGTAGGCAATCTCGAATGATCTGAGTCCAAGGCAGTTTCCTGCCACTCTCTCAGGGGCAGAGAGTTCTTTCTTTTTTTCTCCTTTTTCTTCCCCGCCGCCTCCAGCTGAAATAGGTCTTCATCTTTGCCTGGGACAGGCCAACCGATTTGCTGCCTTTCCCTAGTGGTGTAAGGCCTTATTCTTCTAGAGAAATGGTCCAGAAGGGGTGTCCTGATTTTCCTACACTGGTAGCTGCATTCTACCTCTGGATTTCCATCATGGACAGGCGGGGGTTTTCTCTAGATTTTGTCCCCATGACCAGTCCTTCTCATGAGCACCTAATGGAGATCCGAGTGCCAAGTCAGCAGCCCCCAAGTTCCTATACTCTAGGATCAACCTTTGGCAATATACAAGCTTAGCTGAATTCTCATCTGTTTGTATGGTGACCCCAAGCTCTGTCACAAGTAAGCCAGTGTCCTGTCTCTCCTTGGAGGCACCCATTTATATTTCATGCCAGTTGGTTGCCCTATGATTTCATCTCTCTGATGAGTTCAAGAAAGTTATGCTTTTTAAGGTTATCCAAACTTTCTTGCTGTTAGGGTAAGAGCAAAGCTCCTTCCAGTCTTCAAGCTCATAGGCAAAAGTCTGAAATACATTACTTTTTAAAAACTCAAGAGAATGGAGGTAAAATTCACATAATAGAAAACCCACTATTTTAAGCATTTAAAGTGTACAATTCAGTGACACTGAGTAGATTCATAGCGCTGTGTAACCAGCACCGCTCCTGTCCTAACCCTGCCATCTGTCAAATGTACTCAGTGTACTGTTTCAATGGATTAGTCTATTCTGGACTTTTCATATACAAGATTTCATCCAATTTGTACCCTTTAGTGTCCTGCATCTTTCATTTAACATTCTCAGGGTTTGTCTATGTTGTAGCATGTATCAACATTATGGGTTTTTTTTAATGACTGAGTAATAGTTTATTGTGTGTGTATGTCAGATTTGCTTACCTATTTATCAGTGGACTGTTTTCACCTTTTAACTATTATGAATATTGCTGCTATTAACATGTGTGTACAAGTTTTGTTTGTTTTAAAGAAAAGGTGTAGGCTGGAAAGAAGCGAGCAGGCAGGAGGAGAGAGGAGGGAGAAACATGTATTTCATTTAGTTGTTTAACTTGCTTGTCTCTTCCAGGGCCAGGTCATCAACCTGGGTCCCTGGGATATCTGTGGACCATGCCAGCCAGAGGCCATGGACTTATCCACTAGGCCACCAGGGCACACCATGTACAAGTTTTTTTAAACTCCTGTTTGAAATTCTTGTGGGCTTATATCTAGGAACGGAAAGGCTGGGTCATACAGTAATTCTATGTTTCTGAGTCCTGAAACTCAGAAAAAGAGCTGAGATTAGAGATGAATGTTTAAGATATAACCAGTACATAAGAGTAACTGAAGCCATGGGAGTAGAAGCTCTTGCCAAAAGAGAATCTGAAAGGCCTAGTTCTAGATCTCCAGTGGAATCCCATAGCACATCACCAGTCAAGGATTAGACAGAGAAGGAGAAAAAAGGAGACTGTATCTACTTCACTAGAATGCAAATCCAAAGAGGGCTGGTCCCAGCTCCATCTTGCTCATCTCTCTATCTCTGGTGTCTAACATAGGTGCTACATAACAGATGCTCAATAATTATATATTGAGCAAATAATTGGTTGGCATGAAATGAAAGGGGATGCTTCCAAAAGGAGATACTCATGAGTAATAAATGCTTTTGAAATGTCAATGGAAGGTAAGGTTGAAAAATAGCCACTTTCATTAGGCAACAAGAAATTCAACAGTGACAACAGTAACCCAGAGTTAAGTAACAAAGTAAATAGTGAACAGGGGGAAAGAGCAAGAACAGAATACTGCTTCAAGAAGTTTGATGTATGAAAGTTAGAGAAATGAGTCAGTAGCTAGAAGACTACAAGTTACACAAGATTTTGTATGAGAGATTTTGACATTTCAGCTTATTTGTGAATGCAGATACTGATCAGCACCCTAGTCTACAACAGCTGTATATTTATTTGTAGTATTTTGAATAAGTACTGCATATATGCAAAATAATTTTTCCAGAGAGGAAAGCATTTGTTAGTCTTTTTTAAAAGTTTCCAAATACTTAGCTTTATCTACACTGGCAGTTTCTACTAATCTAAGGAAAATATTGAAGAGGATAACAGTAAAATGAAATTCTGAAGAAAACAGAAATGACCATTTTAAAACAATGCTAGAAAAATGAACCAAAAGTAATTTTGGTTCTAACACATTTTTATTCCCAGTGTAAACATGCCATTCAAGAGGAAGCATGCTTGACGAGGTGGTGGAGGGCAGCGTGTGTTGACATTTATCTGAGGAATGGGGAACCTGCACACAGGAGTTTATTTTCATGTGTAGAGTAAGTTACTACAATAAAAAAAAGGATATAATTCACATACCATAAAGCTCACTATTTATGAACCAAATCAAATAAAAATAGATCTTTAGTCTCAAGTTCAAATTAGTGATTACCAGAAGGGAAGGGGAAGAGAGCTGGGCAAACTGGATAAAAGGGGTCAATTATAAGGTGAAGGATAGAATTACACTGTTAGTGGGGAACTTACTGTAGTATATACAGATGCTGATTGACAATGATGAGCACCTGTAACCTACATCATGTGCAAGTGCAATGTTACTTAAAAAATGGTGAAAATGAAAAAAAAGTTATCATGAATACATAAAAAAAAGGAAAAATATATATCAGGAGGCTTAAGAATGCTATTTTATTTACTCTACAAGAACTTTTACCTTTCATATTTGTACAAATATTTTATGTGACTTACTTTAGATTCTGTTTATTAACATGGTATTGAAAACTGTATGTAAATTCTGGTGGTAGGCGTGATGTGTGATACCCACAGACTGAGAAATGCGTTCAACATCTTACAATGAGGTTGACTTTGCAAACAAAAGAAACAATAATAAAAACCATTACATTATTTTAAAAAAACATTAAAAATTGTGTATGTAACAAAACTGTTATGGTCAACTTTAAACTACTTGTTTTTGTAAATTATTATTTAGACATTTTGAGATCAGGCTATGGTCAACCATGGAAGACAAGAAAATGAGAACATTTTTAAAACAAAAGAGAAGATGCAACAGTAAAACAGAGCAGGTTAAAACGTACTTCCCAGACATGACCACTAGATGGCGAAACTATTTTGTAGGCCTTAAACTGAATGACTTAAGCGTTCAACATTTTAAGGAAAATCTCAAAAGAAGTTACTACACTTCTTGCCTCTACAGAGAACTGGAAACTTGCTGTGTTATCTGGGGCTGTAGGGAGGGTGTGTATAATGATTTATGTGTGTTTTTGTTGTTTTATATTTTGCTTTGTTCAATGTAAATGTTTTGAGTTTTGAATATTGTCCAAGGCTATTTTAGTCTCTCTGAGTCAGCAGCAACCAGCATGTGGCTAAATGGGACTTGGGTGATGGCAGTGATGATGATGAGCTGTGTCTCTACAGTCCTAGAAATATCTCCACTCTAGTGAAGAACAGGAAAAATACTACCCCTAAAATATCACTGTAGTAGCATGAAGTACTAAGTAAGTACTTACTTGAATTAGGGGGCCAGGACTCCCCGTGTTCACTACCTGCTTGAGATCTGGGTGACTTGACCCGAACCTAGGGAGCCACACAAAAATCACAAGAGTTATGATCAGTGAAAGAACTTAAATTAAGAAATTCAGCTCATCAAAATATACCTAAAATAGAGACTTTTCTACCACATCAATTTTACAGTCTATACAATTGGCCCTATTTAAGCTTTTGGTGTCCAATGCATTTTCTGTTTCTCTGTTATCCAATGCCAAGCCGGCTGGCGTGGAGCTTGGGGGAGTTGGAAACAGTAGAAAACAGAGACCCTGTGGGGTCAAGGGCCACCATTCCTTAGACAGTTGCTCTGAGCAGGAGTCCTCATGAACTCACTCCCTGGACTGTATACTCCCATGAATCGTCAGCTCCACCGAGAGAGGAAAATGGAAGAAAGAAGCAATTGTAATCATCGGCTGGATTTTATATCTCTGCACTTCCTTCATCTCAATTAAAACGGCTAAAAGTGTGCTTCTTCAGAAGCTTGCCTAAAAGAAATACGAAAGGGGATTACCCTTCGCTCCTGTTTCTTCTGGGTCTCCATGACGCG
The DNA here is from genome assembly GCA_004363575.1 of Solenodon paradoxus. NCBI lineage: Eukaryota > Metazoa > Chordata > Mammalia > Eulipotyphla > Solenodontidae > Solenodon > Solenodon paradoxus. The sequence goes on along the minus strand of RJWH01000728.1, from coordinate 373,065 downwards.
CAAGCGCTCCATGAGGCTGGAGATGCCCTGCTCCAAGCTGTCGATGGTGTGGTGCTGGGGGTCATGGCCACTGAAGCTGTTGCGCAAACTGCGAAGTGCTTCCCGCACGAGCTGCAGGTCGCTGGTCTGTGGACGCAGCCGTGTCACCAACCCACCGCACCCGGGGTGGGGTGGGGGTGTGGGGAGGGAGTTCGCCAAAAGAGGGGAGAGGTCTCTGGGGGAGAGCTTTTGTTTTTGGGGGAGGAGGCATACACTGTAGCAAATTCCCTCCACTGAAGCATTGAAGCAGGCCTGCTGTTTGCCCATGAGTTAACTCTGGGTAGTAAATGCCTCCCGGCAGATGGAAGAACTCAGAAGCTGGGACAAAAAAGCCCCAGTCCACCGGCCATGGCTGGGGCATGCTTTTGTTTTCAGCTGTACTCAATCCTAACAACCTACCCCTCTGTGGACTGAAGCAGCTCCTTTTCCTACCACTGGAAGGAAAAATCCATTGCTTTGACAATTGTGACTGTTGAAGCTGGTCCCCTGGAGCAGGAGGAAGAAATGAAGTTTGTGATGGAAATTTCTAACCCAGATGCCCTGCCTTTGTTTCCTTCTTTGCCTCTATCACTTCCTGATACAGTACACATACACATTCATACATTTGTTTAAAGTCTCTTTCTCTATTAAGATGTAAGCTTCCCATCAACAGGTGACTGGATAAAGAAACTGGTTTATATACACAATGGAATTCTATGCAGCTGTTAAAAAAAAATGATATCGTGCCGTTTGCAACAACCTGGATGGAACTGGAAGGGATCGTGTTAAGTGAAACAAACCAGGAAAAGTATAGGATGGTTTCACTCAAATGTGGAATATAAAGAAACAAACAAATGAAGAGACAAACCCCAATAAAATTCACAGGATGCAAGACTGAGGTTACCAGAAAGGTGGAAGAAGGGAGGGAAGGAAGGAGGGAATTAGGTCATGGTAGAGGGCAGAAGTACGCTTGGTGGTGGGTACTGTATGAAATCATAAGCTGAGATTCTATTTTGATATCCTAAAATGAATATGGCCATATAAAAAAGGAAAAAAAATTAAATTTCTTGAGTGCAGAGGGGTTTTTCCCTTATGTTCACTGCTCATCTTACTTGATATACAGTAGGCACTGCTGAGTGTAGAAGGAGCAGAATAAAAACTTCACCTGTCGGTCCACCTGGCCCCTGCCCTTGCTAGCAATCTAACATAAAAACAGGACGAATATTTTACCAGGAGCATGCTTAGCTATCTATGTGGGTTATCTTATGTATTCTCACATAGCAGAGAGGGCCGCTTCAAATTCCATCTTCCAGATGATCCTTATTTTTAAAGGTCAGAAACTAAGCAACTTAAGGTCACACAAGGGGTAAAAGTAGTAACGCTGGAATGTGAAGCCAGATTTTCTTCTCCAGGAGCCTGTACTCTTAAACCGCTTACCCAATGGCCTCCTAACAACAAACCGTGGGCTCCTAGTCAAAATCTCCTCATTGGCCCTTGTCACTGTGGGCAGGGGAAGTGAGCTCTGGGTACCTCCTCAGCGTCTCTCTTCATACAGTGAGCCAGAAGGACATCCTTGTGTTCCAGCTCCCGCTCTAGATCCACCTACAAAGAGAGGTCAGATCATTAGAGGATTTCCGGCGCACCCTGGTGGAGCAGGGGTTGGGTGCAGTCCACATACATCCCAAGGACCCAGGTTCACGTCCCCGGGCTGATGGGAACTACTAAGATGAACAACTAAATAAAATAAATAAGATGTTTCTTCTTCTCTCTCTTCCAGCCTGCCTCTGCTGGCCTTCATTTCTGCCTGCACCTTTCCTTTAAAAATTTTTTTAAAAAGAAAAGGATTTCTTCATGTGAGAGGGGAAGGGTGGTCAGGGGCTGAATGTGTCCCTACCTGCTGGTAACTGGCTTCAGAGAGTTTCCGGAGCACTTCTTCCAACCTGGCCTGGTGCTGCTGAAGGAGGCGGTCCTTCTGCCCCAGTTCTTTCTGCAACAGAGACAGAGCTTTCTGTCGGGGTCAAAGCCAAGGTCATAGCAGTTCACCAGTACCCAAGCAAAACAGAGCCTTGAAGGATGGGCCTTTCCTCACGCCATTCCAAGCAGACAGTACACACCATAACAATCCTTCATGGCGTGAAGGAGTCATGGAAGGCTAAGAGAAGGGGGCTACCATTTGCAGAAAAACCACTATGTGCCACCTATGCTGGTTAAAGGTTAAGACTGACCGGAAGTTTCCAGACTCCTAGTACAGCGCTCCTTCTCCTAGCCAAGCTAGCATCAGTCCACAGGGTTAGGAAATCAAGGCAACACAGAAGGATTTCCTTGTAGAAAGCAGTGCCTTTGAGCAATAGCAACAATAGACTGTTCATTAAAAAGTCAGAAATCATATCCAAAATGATGTTTAATCTTACTTTATAGTCTCCCAAGAGCCGGTTCCTCTCATCTAGCTTCCTCTGCAGGTCCACCTGTGAGAGGAAGAAAGCATTAACTGGCCTGGAGTATCGTCTGCCAGGCCCAGGAGGAAGCTGGCTACCTAACAACCATGTTCAAGGTTACAACCCAAACAGGGTATGACAGTGTTAAAAACACACAGTAGCGTGCGAGCCCTGGTGGAGTGGTGGTTGGGTCTGCCACCTCCGGACAGGCACAGTCCACATAGACCCAGGTTCTCACCCTAGGGCTGGCAAAACAGCCAAGATGAACAATGAAAATAAAGAGAAATAAAAATGCCTCTTCCTCCTGTCTCTGCCTGCCTGCCTGCCTGCCTACATACCTTTATTCCTGCCTGTACCTTTCCTTTAATTAAAAACAAAACAAAAAATGTCTTTACGGAGACAGTCAGGCAGTAGAACCACAATTTTGGCTCTGTTCTCCAAGTCACAGGGCTCCAGGCCGGTGCGGCAGGGCCTTTTATTCAGGAACAGAGATGAATCTGACAGCGAATGAAAATAACTGCTGACAGCGAGGGCAGGCGTCAGGAAGGAAGAGAAGAGAGAGGAGGGCAGCAGATCTAACAGGACTGCATGCAGGAGCCTATTTTGCTCCAGGAGGTCAGAGTTCATCCGCTGAACTCACACTCTGGCTGTGCAGATCATCCTTGTCCATGTGTGCCCTCAGCAGTTCTTGTTTGAGCTGAAGAACAGACGTGTCCTGCTGCGCCAGCCTCTGCTGCAGGGCATCCTAGGGAAGAGCGTGCTCGTTATTGCGGCCCCAGCGAACCACCGGCCAGTTATCCCCACCCGTGTATCCACAGCTAGTTCCAGCAAACTGGGAGACAAAAGAGCACCAGGGTCTTGTCACAGTGGGTTTTCCATGCCCTTCCAGGGAACAAGCATCTAAACAAAAATCCTATCCACTGTCCTACCGAGCTGACTGAAACCTGAATTTTCCTCCACATATTATTCATTCTACCTTCCACTGCCTTCCTGACAGCATGACTTCCCAGGGAGCAAATAAACAGCCTTTAGCATCAAATAGACCTAGATTCAAATAACCACCCTAACACTTATTTCATGATCTTGAACAATTCACTCTCCTTCTCTCGCCCTGGCTTTCACATTGATACCTTGAGCATATAAATACTCAATTTACCTCTCTCCTGAGTCCCTAGTTCCTGGAAGGCAGGGCCATATACAGCTGCTCGCCACCTCGTTCATACAGAACCCTCAGATACACGCCCACCCCACCTTCTGGGGTCTGTTCAGCCCCTGCTTCCATGGGCTTCCAATGTCTAATCGGGAACCAGGACTGGGATATTTCCAGACTCAGAACTGTTCCTGAGTCGATGATTTCTCTTCCCAGTGTTCTAGGATCTTACCAACCTGAGGCTCTTTTTCCTCTTGATTCCTACCATGCCTAAGAAAAATGCAGTAAATACTTATTGAATAGGGTCAGCCATAACACATTGCTCCAGCCACAGTGGCTTCAAATGGAACTGGAGTCTGGAGCTGCACTCCAGTGTATTTGCTATGACTTTTTATTCTTCACAGGCTGCACACACAAGGTACAGGCTCTGGAGAGTGTGGGAGCCCATCCTTAAATGTGCTGTGTCTAAGGTCTGTGAGGTCCCAGCATCAGCAGTTCTGAGGAGCAGCTCCCAAGAGCGCTCCATGGGGCGGTAATAAGTTTTGATGGGAGAAAAGGTGTGTCTGTGGTTAATAACGCTGAACTTTTTTCAGGTCAGCCTCTTTGTGGTGAACCTTCCTGGGTTCTGTCTAATATGCTATCATTCACTGTGACTCTCCATGCCCACAGGACAGAACATTTGTGGAACATGTTTCTTTACTGAAAGGCCAAATTAAGTCTACAGAATAGACGCTGGGAAATTCTAGGTGGAGTCTAGTCTCGTCTACCCCTGAATGGGGAGTGCAGGGGTGAAGGAAACAGCAGTAATCTGGAACATTTTTACCTACTTCCATCGGCAGATATGCTGCCACCTGGGTGAAATAACAGATTTTTAAGGTTATCAGCTGGATACCTCTTCATATTAGCAAAATATTGAAGATGACCTAAAGGCCCTAAATAGGGGACAGAATAAATCATGTGTCCTAAAGTCATGCATGCTTAACATTTCAGTCAGTGATGTGCTGCACATACACTGGTGGCCCCAACAGGCTGTAGCATGTTGCCCAGTGTGCAGAGGTCACGCCATCTAGGTGTATGTAAGTACACTCTGTGACGTTCGTACAGCAACGCACTTCTTGGAACCCGTCCCGCCACTAGGAATGCGTGGCTGTGTGCAGATACCAAAATACTATGCAGCCATATAAAAGCCCCAGGAAGGGCTTTAGGTACGGAAAGAGAATGGGCTCCAAGACACACTGTTAAGCGAAAACAACATGTCAAGCTGTATTTAGAGTATATTATGATGTGGGGAAATGACAAACACTTATTTGTTGGTAACTGGTAAGTTGCTTCTGAGAAGGGAACCACAGAACAGGGGTCAGGGCTGGTAGCAGACTGCACAGACCACTCTGCTGAACCTTGTAACTTTGAACCCTTGGCATGTTACCCACTGTGAAAAAGTCAATGGTAAACAATTTTTTTTAAAGGACTTACTCCTGTAGAACTGAGGAAAAGTTAAAAAAAAAAAAAAATGGATTTTTTTTTAACACACACACACACATAATGAAGACAGCAGAGAAAGTGACAGCAGCCTGAGTCGCTGCCACCAGAAACAAACCGCAGCAACACACAGGTATGTTTCTCCACACGTCTCACTTCCTGTCCACAAAGCCCCGTCTTAGGGGCACAGAGCCTGTCAAAAGCACCACAGATGCGCACGAGGAAAGACAGGGGACCCCATGCCATCTCCTAGGACCCACTGTCACCAGCAGATTACATTATATCGCAGAGTTTTGTAAAGCAGTACATTTCCCCCTCTTACCTTTATTCCCTGTAAGTTCCTGGTTTCTTGTTTACATTTCAGCAGCTCCTTCTATAAACCAAATATAGTTAGATCAGAGGGTAACGTCTGGGCTGCTCCAGAAGCATTACCTCATTCTGTTAGTAAGAACACAAAACTCCATCCATGAAAAATTAACCCTCTACACAGGCAGAAATCAGGTCTGGTCCAGTACACAGAAAAGATGGGCCCATGGAAACAAGAACAGAGAGCACTCCACTGTGCCCCGTGGCACTCAGCCTCAAAGGCCCAGGGACAGACGAGCCTTGCCAAGGAAGAAAGCGTCATATGCTCCCGCGGGGAATCCTAAATTTCCCAGTCCTCGCCGACAGGAAAACTCAATCTTCATAATCTAAATCTGTCTCACTGAACTATAGCTTCATGTCTTAATATGCCTACTGTTAGTAATATTAAATCACTACCTCAGTTTTTAATGTTCAGCAAAGGCTTAGAATACTTCTAATTCTCCAAGAGGTATTATTCTTTTTTTTTTTTTAATAAGACTTCTTTAATAAGACTTTTTTTTAATAAGACTTGCTGTTTTAAAGAGAGGGAGGAAAGAAGGGAAAGGAGTAAGAAGCATTTAAGGAAAGAAGAGAAAACATCTTTATTTATTTAGTTGGTCATTTTGGTTTTCTACCCCCCAGGCCATGAACCCAGACCCTTGGGCTTTAAATGGTCTGCACGCCAGCATCTCAGTCCCCTGAGTCACAAGGATGTGCCTTGAGGGCATTGTTCTTTATGACTCAAACAAAAATTCACTGAGCCCAATAGTGTGATACTAAAGAAGTAACCTTCTCTTATGACAGATTAAGTGTATGCATATGATTGTCACGAGGAAAGAGATTTTAGGAAGGAAAGGAACATCTATAACCCAGACCCAGCTCTCTTCTTTTCTTATTGTATAACATCAACATTTTGGAATTAATATATTAAAGATGGAGATTCTTAATCTGCACCCCACAGATGAGACTCCAAAGTCACTTAATGTGTATGCACATGTGCATATTTCTGAGACGTTTAATGACTTTAGTCATGTACATTGACTCCAAAAAAATTAAGACCCACTGACCTACAAGAATCCTTCAAAGGGTACGCCCTGGTGGCCTAGTGGATAAGGCCACCAGACACAGTCCACATACATACTGAGGACCCAGCTGTGAGACCCAGGGCTGAGGGGAACAGCCAAGATGAACAACTAAATGAAATAAATTACAGAATGTTTTTTCCTCCTCTCTCTTCCTGCCTTGCCTGCCTATCTGCTTTCATTTCTGCCTGTACCTTTCCTTAAAAAAGAATTCTGGAAATGATCCATAAAATGAGTATACAGAATTAGATTCATTTTTAATTTTCATTGAAAAACAGTCACGCCAGGGTAGAGCAGTGACTAGGTCTACCAACAGCAGCCAGGCACAGTCCACATACATCCCAAGAACCTGGGTTCATGTTCCAGCACTGGAAGGAACAACCAAGACGTACAACTCAGGTAACAATAAATAAAAATGATTCTTCCTCCTCTCTTTTCCTGCCTGCCTGCCTGCTTGCCTCCCTTCATTTCTGTCTGACCCTTCCCTTTAAAACAGAACAGAAAAACCATGAAACATCTCAATCAGATGGAAAGGTATAACCAGTAACGACACAAACACCTACTACTCAGTGCCAAGATTTTTTAAAAAAGATTTTACCTTCTTGCCATCTTTAGGAAGTATCTCTTTTAATTCAAGACAGGACACAGACACATGTACAATGAAAGCCCCGATTCTATATGTCTTCCCTTCCCCAACACTACTGTCCTGAAGGTGGTTTCTAACTCCCAATGGCTTTTTCCTGAAGGTAAAATGTGCATGTCCAACATACCTTTAGGTCCTGATTTTCCTCCACACTCTGATCCAGACGACTTTGGATTATAATCTGAATATCAGGCAAAAAAGGAGATGGTGATGTACTTATGAGATGACATTGATTAAGTCATTCATTCAATGAGCATTTTTTGAACACTTACTAGGTATTAGCCATCTTCTAAGGGTACAAAGAGGCGCAGGAACTGGTTCCTGCCCTCCAGTAGAAAGAAGCACATATTGGGTGGTGCAAGCAGAGGGCTGTGACTAAGTTTAAAATGGGCAAGGTGAAGAAGGAATGTCAAGAAATGAAGTAAATAAAGGAAAATAAAGGCTGGATTACAAAAGCTGAGTAAGGGCAATGGGAATCCATGAAAAGTTTCAGGCAAAGGGCTGACAAAATGAAGTTTGCCTTGAAGGTGAATTATTGTTGTTATTTTATAGGAAATGAATTAGAGGAGGACAGCAGAGGAATTGGATCAGTTAGAAGACCACTAGAAGACTGAATGAAGGCCTGAATTAAAGTAGTGAGAATGGAAAAAACTAGATGAAGATATTTAAAAAGTGAACTGACAAGCCTTGGTGACTGAGTGGCTATAGAGGGAAGGTTAGAAAGGACTCAAGGATGGTATTCAGATTTCAACTTGGGGTATTTGGGTAGATGGAACATGATAAGAAACAGAACCCAAAAGAAACAAGTAATTTTGTTGGTAGGGAGAGAAAGGAGGCCTTAATTCAGGACTCACTGAAATGGAGGTGCTGATGGGGCACAGAAGTGGAGATAGCAGTGGGCTTTGCATGTTGCATAAATAAATCTAGAACTCCACAGTGAGTGAGCTGAGCTAGAAATAAATATTTGAGTCAGGTGGGAAGTAAGTGATACCATGTGAGAATACTGCTCAGGTGTATGTGTGAGACAGAAAAGGGCCCAGAGTGGAAGGCTGAGGAGCATCAACATTTAAGCCTAGGAGAAAGAGACCTGAGTGCAAACTCATGCGTGCAGGGTCTGAGGTCTGCTTTGTCATCACCATACTTCCAACAAATAGTCACCACGCAGGAGATGTTTGTGGAAAGCAGGAATGAGGGAGTGAGGGTGAGAGCGAGGGAGGAAGAAAGAGGACAAGAAAGGAGAGGAAAGGAAAGGAAAATGTAGAATAGTCAAAAATGTGAGGAAAACCAGGAAAGTTGAAGTCAGGAAAAAGCATTTCAGAAAGGCATGGACAACAGAGTCAAATGCTAAAATACACCAAGTACATAAAGCAGACACTATTTAGTGTCCAGTTATAACAGAAGGAGCTCACCAATTGTTCCTCAGGATGGACTCCTGGTTCACAGAGGGCCAAGGGTCTCTCCTGTTCATCTTCAGGTAAGGATCCATTGAGCAGTAAGGCCTGAACAACCAAAAATGTAGAGAGAAACTTAATTCCCTTTGATGACCGGGACCAAAATTGGACTTGGTAAACTCATCCCAAAATCACCATCTGGCTTCCTCTAGAAACCTCTTTGTTAATTTTCAGTGCTTAGATACCAATTGCTCATGTTGGTTCTCTCTGGAGACCTTTGGTCAGGTCCACATCCCAGGTCCCTTTCCTCTCTCTGGATGTACCCCAATCCTCTGTTCCAAGATTTCTTGGCCCCAGAAAACAACCTAAAATAACCTTTCCTTTCAGCAGTGACATTTCAAACCAGAGCTACTCAAAATGAACTTTACCAGGTGGAAAATGAATTAAAAGCAGTGTAGCATGATCCAGGCTCAGAAAAGTTTATTCTAACTAACTATATGGAATGTATTTAGAGCTCTGACTTGGGTTTGTTTGATTTTTGCTTTAATAATCCTGTACTTTTACTCTCTGAGACTAGTACAAGAAGGAAAATCTATTTGCAGAGATATCCGTATTCATTGCCATTCCCAATACCAGGCTTTATTCTCCTTAAAAGATGGTGAGGGGTGTGGGGTGAGGGATAGATTTATCCTCAAGTTAAAGAAGCCCAAACCTCAGGGCCTCCTCACACGCACTGACCCTTCCATGGCCTTATGGTCAATACTGTATTCAGAATCATGAACTCTTATTCTTAAAGAAGGCTCCTCGAGTTATGTACCCTTGCAAAAACTTGGATCTGTCCCTGCAAATAGGTATGAGTTTAGTGAAAGATTTTTAAATGAGTCCCCTTATTTATGTCATGATTCTACCTCAACTCAATCAAGACTTCCAGAAATTAAATCCTATTTCAATAAGCATAACACAAACCACGTCACAAGTGTTTGTATATAAAAACATTTTAAAATGCAGTCATTGGATGTTCTACTAAGCACTAATTAATAATAAAATTTTAGCAAATCACATTAATTTGGTTATCCCGTAGAATTGTAGCAAGAGTTATAGGCAAGCCTAAGAAGCCACAGGGCCACAGGGGCTAAGGGAGACCCGCAATACAGAAATACTGACTCTAATAGCAATGTGTTCAATAGGCTAGAGTCCGTTCTCATAAGCCAGAAATCCGGATGTGGCTTAGTCTGCAATGTGTTCATCACTGAAAGAGTTAAGAAGCCTGGTGGATGCTGTGAGCCCCATTGTATTCTACAATGGAAATGAATTCTCACTGTGGTCATGAGGCAGTGAATTAAAACTCTTGTTTGCAGGGAATATTAGGCTGCTCACTTTCTGCCCGTCGATCCTCTTATTTTTTGGTCTAATCTGCCCCTACCATCAGACTTCTCCCAGAATGAAAAACGCAAACTAGCCAGAAGGCCAAACTGATGGATATCTATGGGCAGATAGTGCAAATGGTACCAGGAAAACTCTGGTTGGGTATAATCCCAGAGTCTTCCATGCTTTAAAAATTTCCTATTAAAGGACAGCACAGAAAAACCATTGCATTAATTAAACCATTCCTTAAGGGACTGGCGGAAAGGGGATCTAAAAGTTTTCAAAAGCCAGACATTTAAAAAACACAGAGCAAATGGGGGAAAAATCAACAGTCTCCTTGGGAATGTTCAGGCAGTAAACGTTCTCCAGCCCTCCTCAGTTCCTGGGGCATACATTATGCAAACTACTTCACCACAGCACCAATCTCCTCTCTCCTTTCCTAACCTTTTGTGTCCCCACCCTGTTGCAGGCAGGCCAGGAGTACGCCCTCCACCGCCCGCCGGCTGCCAGAACCTCTCACATAATGTGGGCTTTGTTTATGCGTCCATAAATATTTGACAATTCAGAAGCAGTGCAGTTCCCAGCACAAACAGAAAGGAATATTCCTAGGCAATTTCAGGGTCATCAGCACACTACAAGGACTCCCCCAAACAGGCACAGACACACAGAGACAGAGGATCAGGGGTCATTCGGGGTAGGAATTAAGTCAAGTGGGTCATCGGCCTCTGGGGGACAACAGTCCAGCTGGCACTGAAGGTATAGCAAAAACTGACGGACTTTGTTGCTCAAAGAAAACCTTTTCTACCTAATCACTATGTCTTTGTATCCACTTGTATATACATTAGGCGTGAACTCAACCCCTTGACTAAGCTCAAATGGAACCCTGCCGCACTACTGCCTTTTATGCTGGTCCTGCCAGAGAAGTCTAGGAGAAAATCCCTGACTATGCACAAAGCCATTCTTTGGTGAGAACGCAAATAGGGCAGAAACTCACCTATGAACAGAGAATCAGAGTAAGGCTTGGAAGGGGTGGGTAATGGCTCCCAGGTTCACCGAATTCCTAACAGCTGTGCTGTAAACAAGAGTCCGAAAGTCCGTTTGAGACTACTCACACACAAGGGATTTCCTTCCCTTGTGCACTATCCCTCTCTCTAAACTTCCCATTCACTTCTGACTTCAGACAAAACTTGCTTTATTTCCAATAGTCACTAGCAACTTAAAGGAATGATCAATTGGTGCACCCAGGGCAAGAGAAAGAGCTACCTGCAATCCCGATATCATTTTCTTGGCTTCCTCCATTTCTTTTTCTAAATGTTCTTGTTGTTCCAACAGCTGTTCTTCCCATGAAGTCTCCAGGTAAATTCCAGGGCTCCCTGGTCGCCGGTCTTGGAGTAATGGAGAGTCAGTCTCCTCTACAAAATGAAAGGTAGGGGAACAGTCCATGCTGAAGAAAGCTAAGAGCCAGACAGAAACGGTTCACAGTCCTCTGTGTTCCCAGTTTCAGGTCACCTGCCTCTCACCTGTCCTCACTGCATGAACAGGGCTCTCCACCAGGTGGGGTTGCAACACATACAGAATTGGTTCTTAACTCTTGGCTCAGGAAAGCAAGCTTAATCTGCTGGGGAAATCTAGCCTCTGGAGAAGAATTAAGATTCATTCCCTCCTTGCGATACACAGATCTGACTCTTAATTCTCAAGAATCTTCGTTCTCAAGAATGGGCATTCCCAGAGCCTGATTCTGCCTGGTATAAAAAGGGGAGTTGTCAGGTGCAAAGAAAAACAAAATTCCTGTTGGTTGCTCTGGAGCTTCAGAGGGGAGACCTCGATTCAATATTCCTTTGACCATTCTGTCATAACTCAACCCCTTTCACAGGTCACACTGTAGTCACACAGAAAATAAACCAATAAGATCAAACTTGCACAAACTGTTTAAGCTCTCTCCCTGGTTTTGTCTCCCATTCAAGTACTAAACAGGCCCAACTCTCCCTTGGCTTCTGAGATCAGGCAAGATGGGGCACACTGAGAGGGGTATGGCCCTTGACTCTCCCTGGTTTTGCTGAATTTTCCCTCCATTATGGTGTTTCTCTTCTGATTTCCTTGTCTATCCTATCCAACTGTATATAGTGCCATTTAAAATATATTACAGAATACACAATGTTATAGAGACATCCTCTGAGTAAGTTCCTTCCTTCCAAATAATAGGTATGACCTTTCTGAATTTCTGTGGAGTCAATGAGATAACTAAGGCGACGCAAGGTCCTGAGGTGCCTGACCCAGAGCAGGCATCAGTAAATACCACTTCCCCACAGCCCCGGGAGCTTCTGACTCAAGCACATGACTTTTGTATCAACACCAGAGCCAGAGGTGGGGCGGAACAAAGAATTATTTAACGCCAGCTTTTCTTCTGCTGCATTTTCATGACATCCCTCCTCGGTGACGACAACTCTCTCTAAATCGCGTGCTTTGCTTTTTCTGTGCTTCCCTCTATGTTTATGTAAGAAAGTGGGCAGCAAGGGGGAAGTCTGCACAAGTCGCTGCTTTCTGTTGCCCTCGGACCAAGTTTGATGTGGACCCCGCTTCATGTCCTCACAGACCCCTCAGCACCTGCTATATGCTCCTTGCCTTACTTTAAGTTAGGAAGATACTGATATTGCTGGTAAACCACAAGAATAATCAACACTGTTTACTTGAGGCAGGCTTTTGATTGTTCCAAAGTCATTCCCTATTTCATTGACAGCAGCCTGCCTATGCTGCTGCATGATTTTTAGTGGCTGGGACATCAGAAGCGACATTTGGCAGGAGGATGACTACATTAATTGGCTCAAAAGCTGACCCTGCAGGCACAGAGTAGAGAGGGAGAAGGTCAGGAAGTGCACAGGAGGACAAGCCAGACCCCTGGACTCTTCAAGCTGAGTGCTGCTCCTTGAACCAGGCCAGGCAGGCTGGGAGACAGTACCTGTTCTGTTCTCTATTCCTTCAGAAGGAACCACCACAAAATCTGCCTTCTCTTCTGACTGGGTTATAATGGATTCGCTCTTCGCACTGTGGATAGGACTGGGTGAAGTCAGGCTGTGAGCAAAGGAAGTGAAACAATGATTATAAGCAGCTTTTAAAAGTCAACTTTCAAAATGTATCCCAGATATATGTTATTCATCTTACTCCTACTGCCTAACACAGTGGCTGGCCCACAGTAAGTACAAATAATTGTTGAATGAATGAAACACTTGTTGAATAATGAAATGAATCCTGCATAAATGAATAACCCAGTGCTAGAAGTCCTTGCTACAACAAGGCTGCCTTTAAGCCTAATTCATTAAGAGATTTATCTGAAGAATAAGTAATCTAACAACTTACAGAACTCCAAGCTGTCTGTTTGCTTTGTTTTTTATTCAATTCCATCACCACCATACAGGGTCCAAGTCTAGAAACTGATCTAGTATGAGTCTTACTAGCTTTTGGAGTTGGAAGGGAAATCTATTTCTAATACATGACCTCTCACAGACACAGGAAAGGCTAGCAAGAAATCATGGCAGCTCTGAGCTGAGTCCAAAGGAGGGGACAGTGTGTGGGTGCCTCAACGGGGAGAAGTTGTTGGAGCATGGGCAGTGCTAGGCTGGGAAGGGGGCAGTGATATACGAACATGATTGAATGTGATAAGGGAAAGGGGGAATATAAAGATCTGCTTTATAAAGGGTATGGTTAAAGGTTTGCTTCAGTCACTGGTCTCATCCAAGAGTTATTTTTAATCTCTACCACATTATTCTCAAATTGTATAAGAAACCCCTCAATCATTCTTAAGTTCTGCTGTAACTCCTGGACTTGGAAGGAATCAGTCAGATTCCCAAGGAAGTGGGAATACTTCATCTGAGAGAGAAAAGGGGCACCAGCTGCCCTTCCCTTTGCGCTGCACCTTGAGAACATCGGCCCCGAAACAATCTCAGCAGCTAAGGGGTCTGCAGTCCCAGGCCCTTGTCAGGAATTCTTTCCAAATCCATCACCCAGACAACAGTGACAGTGTCTGGGATTCAATGACCCACTTAATGTGCCCCTGAAGTCTCCCAGGCTAATCCTCACAGCCTTGATCAGGAGTTAACATCTTGTCTTCCTAGAAACCAGTGGAAACAAGAGCAAAGCACAGTGAAGGTAGCTGGAGACTTTAAAAACCTCTGAAGTGGTCTCAGGACTAGTGACTCATCCTCCTTGGTGTCCGGAGTTTAAGGGCTTTTATTGGGAGTAAACTCCACCATAACACATTTTCTGCCTTATGAGAAACACACACACACAATTCTAAATTTTCTTTTGCTCCTTCAAATTAGAGAAAGTGTGCTGAAAGAAAATTCTATCTGTAGATCTACAATCTGAGCAGGCCAGTGGGTTAGAGCAAGAAGTGGTATTTAGAACAGGTAATTTCTTTAACAGAACTCTTTCCCATCTTTGACCACTTAGGCCATCTGAACCCGCTGCTGGAAAAGCACTAGTCTAAGGGCACTGTGTCATGTATGAGAATATTCTGTTGGCATCAATCCCAAGAAAAATGCCTATCATACCAAAAAACAAAAACAAAACAAAGATAAAATGTTTGCAATGAGTCAGGCCCCAGCATTTGCCCTGTTATGGAAATGTGGCTCTAAGTGCAGGGGCTGCTCCTCTTCGAAAATAATAAAACAAGCCTTTTTCCGGCTGACAAGGCTGCAGGTGCCATTGCCTACATTTGGCTGGTCCACAGTGGGTATGTGTGAGACGAAGGGGAGTCTGGGAGGAGGAGTGAGAACCCAGGATGCTTGGAAACTGCTTTCCTAAGAGCAGAGACGCATGCTCAGTGCCCCCTTCTCCCTCTGAAGGGAGCTGTCTCCCATATAAGGGCAGAAGGAGGCGGATGTCTGCATACCCAACCCCACTGGAGGAGTGGCAGAGCAGTCCAAGGAAAACAACATTGCTCTTCTGAATTGAGGCCCCCAGTGTATGAGGCCACAAGAGGTTAAGACCATGAGCCGAGGTGGCCCAGGCCAGAGAAAGCACTAGAGGAAGGAAACCCTTAGGCACATTCAGAGCAGGGGTTTGTTGCCATCTGGGCGAAGAACCTCAGCGATGAGGATGGAGCCTTAAATCCTTTGGCTCAGGTCAGAGAAAAGTATTTTAAGAATAATCAATTACATGACTTACAGGTGCTCTCTCATTGAGTTAAAACCATCTTGTATCAGTAGGCCATAATCCCCTACCTGCCATCACCCTTTCTGAAGTCAGGAACAACTGATTACAAATCAGGTCCCACTGATACATTTTTAATTCCCACAGGTCTAACACCTCTCCAGGCTTAATTTATCAGACAAGCAATCTCCCAGGAGATACTTCCACATTAGAGTCAAATCCATTTTTTTAATGGGAAAAGGGCAATAAGAAAGAGTCCTGGGGCTCCTGAAGTGCCCTCCCATAAACAGAGACACGCAGGGTGTCTTCGCTGGCTCCCGCTTCCTAAACCCACAGTGTTTCACAGCGCTAACCCCAGGCCAGCAGCCTGATGTCCCCAGCAGCGCCCCCAACTCATCTGCGTCTCAGGCACCAGCATCCTCCAGTCCTGGCCTGCTCCCGCCCATGCCCCCCACTTCCAAAGCCGAAGTGGCTTCAGCTCACCATTTGACTTGCGTCCCTCCCATGGTCCCCCTCCTGGCTCCGGCTTCAGGAAGCTCGCTTCCCTGGGTGAGTTGGGAGGCTGGGAGTCACCGTGCTCCCTAATTCAGGCATGTCTCCCCGAGCTCGGAAGCGATGAATGACTCCGCCGGCAGGTCAACTAGCAGAGCAGCCAGCCCGGACCGCGGAGAGTGGGAGCCGAGAGGCCGGCGCCTCGACCGCAGGCACCGGGATGCTCCCGGGTCAGACACTGCAGCAGCCGGGCCTCGTCAGAAGCCGCCTCCCTTCGCACGCTGCGGGTCCCTGGCGGCGGCGTCGCGGCCCGGGAGGCCGCGCGGCTCCAGACATGCCCCAGGACGCGGGCATCTCAACCCATCTCCCACCGGAAAAACGCTCCTGCGGCTCGGCTGCGCGGCGAGTCCCCGGCGGGCGGCGGGCGCGCGGGCGCTCCCGGCTCCGCGCCGCCTCCCGCCCCCACCCCCACCCTCCCTCCTCCCCTCCCAGGCTGTCACCAGCGGCCCGGCTGCGGGCACGGACCCCGCGGGCAATCCGGGCGGCCGACTCCGGGACGGGCGGGGCGGGGCGGGGCGGGGAGGGCGCGGCGCGGGGAGGCGTCCGTGGACCATTCCTGAGAACCCCTGAACTGAGACACGGCCATCAGTACCCTGACCCCGCCCCTTGTGGACGCCACCGTCCAGCTAGGTCTCACTCGGCACCTAGCGGCAGTGGGGCAGGAGAGACGGACTCAGGGTCCCCCCCCACCCCGCCCCCAAAACCAACCAAGGTCAGTCTCCTCCCATTTCCCCTCCAGGCGGTGCTTGCCTTCTTTTTTTTCCCAGCTAAGGATCAAGAGTGGCTGGCCCAGGGTTTAGAGAGCAACAGGCGGGCAGAACTGCGCCAGAGTCTCCGGAGGAGCAGCGGGTCGGGGTAAACTATACGGGCTCGCTTTGCTGTCTTCGGAGTCATTCCTCTGACTGAGTCACATCCCAGGGGCTCCTGGCCTATATAGGACACTGAAACATCAGGGGGCTCCCCCTGGGCAAGGGGGTGGCAGGACAAAATGTGCCAGAGCCTGTAGGTCACAGGGAGCTCATTGAAAAAAAAGGCAAGGTGCTGACTGAGCACCCCACGTAAGGGGAGAGGAGGACATAGAAGAAAATGACAAGATGGGAAAGGAGTGAAAGGAAGGGCATGGTCCATGCCTTGTGAGTGCTCCAGAGAGAGGAAGGAAGCAGGCGCTCCAGGAAGAAAGCCAGACTCTTTCTGCCTATCTCTCTCTCTAACGCTGGCAGGTACTAGCAGGCTCCGAAGAGTGAAAGGACTGTATAGCCGCAGGAAGCAACAGATTTCATTATACAGTGAAACATCCTTTGATTCTGTACCAAGTGTTTACAAGCAGTAAGCAAGGAAGAAATGCCTTGGCTTCTCATTAAAAGCACACCTCTTGTTTAGTGAGCACAGGGTTTCCTTTAGGGTAAAGAAAATCTCTTCCAACAAGACAGAGGTAGGTGATGGTTGGCATAGCAGTATGAAGGCGCTCCATGTCACTGACTTACACACTTTAAAATGATTAATGGCCAATTTTATGTCATATGACTTTTATAAATAAAAATGCACATCCATTAAATGTGAAAATTAGAGTTGAGCAAGGTTACTAGGATATTTGAATACTGAACATTAATTCCATGTGACCTCAATGCTATTAGGAAATGGTCCATCAAACTAAGGTGGAATTTTATAAAGAAAAGAAATAAGGGGAAGCAAAGATACATAAAACACAAGGAACAACTAGGCTTTAGTAGAACAGACTAGCTTGGTTTGGGTGAGGTAGGAGGGAAAAGGTCTTAGGTGCACAAATTAAACACCATTCAGCAATGAAATGAAGCCAGGAAATAGACTACAATGATCTGGGGTGTATTTCTAGGATGATTTACATAAGCCAGGAAAGAGCACAGAGTCCCTTTTTGGTCTCTGCCCTTGGTTCGAAGGGATATTGACAGCTTTCAGCTCCTGTCACAAACACCATCAGTCCACTCAAGCCTGTACTAATCTGCCACAATCCCCAGTCCCCCAAATGAGAGGTGGAAACATTCTAATGCTCTCAGGCAATTCTGCTCAATTCTTTCCCTTGCTATGAGCTTTACACAGCCTTCTCAGGCTGCAACTTATAATAGAGTAATACTCAGGCTCAAAGACAATGCAATGGACCAATTCTCATATACCACACAGGCAGCTGATAAGCACATACAGAACCCACAGGCTGGGCCCTATCAGGTCCCAGTCATGCCCCCAAGTGGACACAGCTAAGCACTGGCACTGGGGCACCACACGAAGCTCCCATCTGAGGAAAATTCAGCAGCACCCCTCACTCCCCTCCTGAAGAGACAAAACCACAGGCAGTGCTGAAGCTACGCCCTGGAAGCTACACATAAACTGAGAGAAGAGAAAGGGCTTGAGTGCCTTATTATGTGATATGTTGCTGAGAACCCTGCAAATCCCCAAGAATTCAGTGTTTCAGCCAGGCCTGCAGTGGTGAAGAATCTGAATCACAGTTACCTGGAGCAGCTGGACTCAGACGGGGACCTTTGCTGCCCCTCATACTGTTGCACCAGGGCACGCACGCTCCAGTAGGGATTCTCAATCTCCTCGTCCATGCTGCTGTTCCTAAAGTCATAAGGCACCAACCAAGGAGAGCGTGTCAGTCCTTCAGTTCAGGTCAGCTCAACAAGTACAGAGAGACGGTCACTGAGTGAGCACTATGGGAAAAGATGAATAAGGCAAAGCCCCTGCTTTAAAGACCCTTGAAACCTAGTAGGAAAGACAGACACAAAAATAAGCGATTTCACTCGTCTTTACACCACCTCAGGGTCATGCTCGTTCTCAGTAGCCATATGACCCCCTAAGCACTTCCAGCAGTGACTCTGCAGTACAGCGTGGCCTTCTGGGCACAATCCAGGGTAGAGACTCCCCCAGATGAACTGGAAAATTGCCGTACATTATCTCCCAGTGAAGTAAACAGACTGTGCCATGCAAATATTTAAAATTCTGAGTACCAGAGCAAAGAATGACATGGTATGTCATATCCTGCTAATTGCAAACTAAATAAACATCTCTAATAAAAGGGCTTTCTCTTTTGGAGTGCCTGTCCAATCTCTGCTCCGCCTTCTTTCCTGCACAGTGGAGCTGTTTAGGTGATATTTCCACCTACCGCACTGTATCACTGAAGAGAAGAAACGGCAGAGAGACAAGCTCCCATCTCCAGATTTCCACCCTTACCTCTGTCTGTAGCGAAAGACATCCCGTCCTGACCGTGACACGTCATGACACACGTCAGCCAGAGCAGCCGCTGCTCCCTGGGCCACAGCAGTGGCGCAGTGAGGTTGGTGACTCTGCAGAGGGGCTCTGGAATCCCGTCCTTGGCTCACTGTCCTGCTCGAGCCTGGTTTGAAATGAGCTGCCAAGGCAAGGACCAGCCTCATGATAGACTTCAGGTTTCCTTCCACAATATCTGAAGGGCAGAACAGACCAAGAGGTCCTGAGAGGGCAGGACATACATCCCACATACATCCCAAGGTCGGGACTGGGAGGAGCAATCAATGTAAACAACTAAGTAAAAATAAATGAAACTTTAAAAAAAGCAAAGCAACTACAGGGTGCACTCTGCTGGATCTGGTGTTAGGCCCGAGCTTGGGGAGCAATCCATACACAGCCCAGGGAACCAGGTTCATGCCTGGGACCTGGGAGGAACAATTAAAATGAGCTACTAAATAAATAAAGTGCTTCTTCCTCCTCTCCCTTCATCTTAAAAAATAAGCAATTTTAGTAAGCACAAAACTATATTATGTCAGAAGTACAAAATTCTTTGGAAGCTCAGGGTAAAGCATCTTGTCTAGTGCAGAGGGTTCAGGGCAGGATTGCTAGCAAGTTCTAAGCTGAGACGTGATTAATGAATAGGGGTTCTGTAGGGGAGGATGAAAAGGAAAAAAAACAGCAACCAAGAAGTGGCCTTTTCTGGCCACGTGGCTACAGGAGAGGGCCTGTGCAGAGGTCAGAGTCTCTTTCATCCTGCCCAAAGCGTTTTGTGGTGTCTTAAAAAAAAGTTATAAAAGTTTGTCATTCCAGAAAATCTGATGGAAAAATATACAGTTGTTATGATTTGAAATGATTCTTGGTCATGAAACCCAAGAAACTTAAAAATATAACCTATTTCGTTTTTGATAGATTAAATGAAACATTCTAAAACTAACACCCCAATTTTGTAATTTCTATCTATTAATTTTCCTACACATACTCACATAAACCTTTATTCAATCAAAAAAGGCACAGCCTGGTGGCTCAGGGGTTAAACCTATGCCTGGGGTACAGTCCACATACAGTCCAAGGACCCAGGTTCGAGGCCCAGCTCTGGGGTGGAGTAAGCAACTAAATAAACAATTAAATAAAAAAAATACTTCTTCTTCCTCTGGCTTCTTTCCTGCCTGCTGCAGACCTGCCTTCATCCCTGCCTGCATTCTTTCCTCTTAAAAAAAAAAAAAAAAAAAATAGAGGATGTGTGTTTCCACTCAGATTTATAAAACACTCAGATTTTAATCATCACTCCTCCCCAAGAGGATAACTTTCTTGATGGAAAAATGATAGGTGGTCATGGGCCTAATTTGCTCTAGTCTAATCAGAACCCTTGGCTACACAACCCACAGAGGTTCTGGGACTGGCCATCACAGTGAGCGTTACACATACTCATCTACCAAGGATGTGAGAAGGTGCTGACCTTTGGCTGAAGTCTGGTGCATTCGAATCTTTTTGGAGGCTACAAACTGTAGCACTTTCTCCACGTTATTCTTCATTTCCTGCTGGTTACTGGGACGCAACTGTACCCCACTTAGCTTTTCTCCTGCTGTTAAAAGAAAGAAAATAAATGAAGTGATAGGGAGGAATTTATCAAAGTTTCACAGCAGCTAGTAACAAAGGAAGGGAATATTTGATGTGACAACTCAAATTGTTCATAAAGATGCACATTTTTTATAAATAATCTTTCATGTTAGTAATTTGGGTGGACAAAAAGGAAAAATGAAAACCTTCTGAAGAACTTTCAGATTTCAAACCTGTACCCAAGGGTCTGTGAAGTTACTGTAGGTACACATATTCATTCAACAAACATTTGCTGAGTGCCCACCACGTGCCAGGCATGGTTCTGCATGCCAGAGAAAGAGCAGTGAGCAAGGCAAGCTCCCTTCCATTAAACAGTTTCCTCTCCAGGGATATAACTGAGTTAATAAGTAATTATTTTTTTAATTTGGAAGGAGTGTTGCTAGAAAGAACAGAGAAGAATAAAGAGGACCTTGCTACCTCCCATCCCAGAAGTGGGACAACAGTGACAAAGTAGAAACATGAGATGTGATGTTCTCCTCCTCTCTGATTTAAGGAAACACCATGAAGGCTGAGACACTAGAGAGCTTCCCCCAGGAAGAGCACAACTATAATAACTTCCTTTCTCACCTCCCTCCACACCCCATCTCACTAGCTGACAGACACATGGAGACAAGTTTCACTGGGCAAAGCCAGGGCAAAATGGCAAAGTGAAAATAAGGGGGGAAGAGAATATACCTCCAAGGGTAGAGGAGCCAACAAAAAGTAAATATCAAATTTAATATAATTTCAGGGAGCGATAAATGCTGTGAGAAAAAAAGAGAGATGGTGGACTTTTGGTCAGACACGTAGGCAGGGACTTGAATGAACTGAGGGATGCTAAGAAGTGAGGAGGAAGCACTGCAGACTGAGGAAACACAGGTACAAACCCCTGTGGGAATGAGCTCGGCTTCACCTGTGTGTCGGGCGTGGCGAGGATGATGAGTGGAGTCCCAGGAGAAGGTAGAGGGGTAGACAAGGCCACATCCTGTGGGACTTTGTGGATAAGACTAGAGTCTGAATTGTATCCTAACTATAATATAGGCAGCCAGTCCAGAGTTTGAGGCAAGACAGTTACATAATCTGATTTATGTTTTTAAAAGTTGTCTCTGTGTGATTATTGACTATCTAGAAACAGGGACATTACTTAGAAAGAAAATGAAAATAGCCACACCAAGAGGTAATGATGGTTTGGGCTAGATGGAAGAGGCTGGTGGGTGAGATGTCAGAAGCCAGATATATTTTGAATATAAAGCACATAGCCCATGTGAAGGAAAGAAAATTAAGGATGACTACGTGTTCTGCTTTAACAGCTGAGTGAATGGCACTGCTATGTGTTACTTAGATGAAGAAACCTGGAGGAGAAAGGAGAAATGGTGGTGGGAAGGGAATCAAAAGTTTTGATTAGGACTTGTGAAGCTGGAATTGCATTTTAGACATCCAATAGAGGTGCTTAATAGGAAGATGAATATTCTTGTGTAGAACTCAAGAAAAAGATGAGGGGAAAGAAACAAATGTGAGAAAAGCCACCTATGGGACAGAGGAAATAAGAGGGTTCAGGACTGAACCTGGAGAATGTTGACATGCTGAGGTCAGAAAGGAGACTCACCAGCAAAGCAAACAGGAAGAGGCGGTGAGGAAGGAAGAGACTAGAAGAGACTGGAGTCCTGGAAGCCAAGTAAAGAAAGTGCTTGGAGGAGGAGGGAGTGACCAACTATATGAGTTTGGCTCAGTCAAATAAGATGAAAGCTGAAGCCTGGCCACAGTGGGACAAGGCCAAGTGCGACTGCACAGGGCAGCCTCAGAGAAGATGTGGGATCGGATACCCGATGGGTTAAGACAGGATGGGAAATAAGTGAATTCAGTGCAACATCATAGGGTTTAAGAACTTGACTTCTGGCACACCCTGGTGGCTCAAATAGTAAGCCAGTGGCTGGGACACAGGCCATGTAAAGCTTATGGACCCAGGGCTCACAATCTGGGGGAACAGCCAAAACAAACACATAAAAGCACTTCCTGTTCCTCTTCCTTCTTCCTTAAAAATTCTTCCTCCTCTCCCTTCTTCTCTTTAAAAATAAGATAAAACAGAACTCAAATTTTGGGGAGAAGGCAAATTAGGAAGAAGACATGGATTGTATGGTGAAGGAGGAACTAGAATAGTGATGGCGAACTTATATAGATGTTGATATCCAAGAATAAATACCTTAAACCCATATAGTGTCATGATGTGATGTTTCTTCAATAAAATTAAATATTAAAAAAAGAACTTGGGTTCTGAGAAGACAGGAATATGCACTGCTTACATATGAACAGGGTATCTGGAAAAAATGCAAAAAACTGCTAACACTGTTTGCTCCAGTAAGACCAAGTAGTTAGCAAGGGACAAAGGTAGAAAAAAAGCTTTGGATTTGATACATTTCTGTGCCCTCTGGATTTTCCACTTGCTTTTATTTTTTGAGGATAATCTATGTATATAAATGAAAAATGAAATGCCTAAAATGAGCTCTGGAGATAAGGAATTAGGTTTGTACCTCTAACACTTATGTGACCTTGCAAAGTCGCTTGGCCTTTCTAAATCTCATGCGTAAAACAGCACTCGCATCATAGCCATACCATAAATCATAAGCAGCCTGCTTAGCACAAGGCTTGATATACACTATTTATTTTTATGAATCTCCTCTTTTAAGCATATTTCTTGAAAATGGAGATAATATTATCTATTTCCCAAGAGTGGATGATTACATGAAATGAAATGAGATAGAAAATGTTCAGTAGACGGCAGCTGCCATTACTCCTGCCATTGTTATTGTCATTATAAATGAATATTCCAGTGACTGTGTGAGCCATCTCAATGAGGTATTCACAGACAGGCCTCCTGTAAGCAAACCTGACTTCTCCATACACTCCCAGCCCCACATCCCTCGAGGATTCTAAGCAAGGTCAGCTGACTAATGTAACAAAACATGCTTACCCATTATATGCCAGGCACTTGATTAGAGGTTGTGGATATAGAAAGAAAATTATACTGTACCTGCTATTTTTTTAAAAGAGAAAAGAAGGAAAGAATGGAAGAAAGGGGAAGAACAATCATTTTATTTATTTGCTTATTTTTTGGTTCCCCCTCCCTGCTCCTCAGACCTGGGTTTTGAACCCAAACCCAGTTCCTTGGGCTTTACATGGTCCACACCCCAGTCACAAGGACACACTCTGTACCTGCTCTTAAAGGGCTTAATCTGTACAGGAGACATAGCTAGAGAGAAACAATTACCATGCGGTAAAAAAAATAGCAATAGAGTTATGTACAAATGCTATGGAAATTAGGTGATGGTACCATTCCATAAGAATGAGCAAGAACACCACTAAACTTCAAGAGGAAAGGCCTTTCACAAAGCACTATGCTAGTGAGTTTGGTGGAGGTGTCCTCTTGATGGTAATATACCTCTTTTGGCCTGGCTACAACTTCCTTTTCTAGCCTGGGTGTAGACATCAATTCTTCTGGCAAGTTATCTTCAACTACCAAAACTAGGTTATGTACTTTCATCTGTACTGATCCCACCAGAATACTAAGCACACTAACAGAATTGACTCAATGTTGTCTTTCCAACTAGATGAGGAGACACTTGGGAGTATCAACTATGCTCCTATCATATTCCCAAAGCATAATAAAACAGAATCTGGCATGCCGTGTTTATTGACTCAGAAACCCATGCATTAACGTGCAGCAAGCGTTTTGAGGCTTCTCAATTTCCAAGTATTTTAAAGAAGCAGCAACCTGCTCTGAAGGGCAGACAGAGGACAAAGGAGGGCATGATCTGGTTTACACTAGCATCAGAGTCCACGGCCAACTGACCAACAATCTCGATGAGATATGCCAGGATCACCCCATCCCGTAGATCCAGTCGCAGGTCCTGCACGGGCTTCACTGCTGGCCTCTTCTTCAGCTGTGCATTCACCCAGGCCACATAGGCCTGCAGCTGTTGCTGGAAAAAGAGAGGTGAAAATAAGGGAAAGGTGGCACATTATTCTTAACCTCTACCCTGCACCCTCTAATGCAGCATTTGAGAGTGACCTCAAATGGTGGGCAATCTGTACCCAGAGGGAGAAGGGCGGTGATTGAAGAAAAGGAAGATGATCTGACAGTCTGTTCTAAAATCCTCTCTTGAATGCTTATCCTCAGGGATATAATAATCACTGCTGCCAGCAACCTCTCCCAGGCCAGGTTTCTCAGGAATTATCACTCATGTCCTGGGGCATGAAGTACTGTGATACTTGTAAGAGGTGATCATGAGGAATTAGAAGCAAACAGAAAACCAAGCTCAGAACTGCCTCTTCCATAGCTGCTTTCTTCAAAATGAGACCTCAGTAAAAAGATCTCACAATCAACCTAAGATGTATTCTCCTCAACCCATAATCCTGGGATTGCTACATTAGTTTTAACCCATGTTTTGTATTTTTAAAGATCTGGTTGCCCAATAACATGCACAAAGAAAGACTTTGGGTGCACCCTAGTGGCTTAATGGTTAAGCCGCAGCCTCTGGCCAAGCGCAGTCCCCATACATCCCAAGGAACTGGGTTTGCATCCTGAGCCAGGGGCAACAACCAAGATGAACAAATAAATAAATACAATGCTTCTTCCTCTTTATTCTTCCTGCCTGTCTGCCTCCTCACCTTCATTCTTGCCAGCACCTTTCCTTTAAAAAAAGACTATGATGAGCATTAATCCTAAGTGAGGGGGAGGTGGGAGAGGCTTGGGAGAGGGTCAGGGGACACTTATTTTCAGACAAAGCTAAGGCCCAGTAACATCAGGCTGAGATAGGGACAAATAACTCAACCCTCAGAAGACCTTACATACTCCTTCCTGTCCCTTACACAGAGCTTGCATTTATTTGATTATTCTGATCATTTGGTCTTGAAGATGGGCACTAAGTATCAAAACGGCACATGACCGGGTCAAAGCAGTGCAACTGTTCCCTGGAGAAGCCCAAGATTCTGAGCCTAAACATGAAGTTTAAGGGCGAATGGTATTACAGTATAATTTGGTTAACAGTACCGTTGCGTTCTAAGCCCTAAGGACTTCCTTAATGAAAAGATGTTGGAAGTAACTCACTGGTGGCTTCCTGAGCTTAAATTAAATCTTCATTATTTTCTCCCCGTTTGTTGAGTTGTGGGAATAAGTCAAGCCTTTGAAAGTCAGTACTAAAGCAATAATCTATCTGCTACTGACAAACTGTAGGCAATGCAGTGCTCAGCAGGAGATGGCGGGAGGAATCTAATATCCATTGAGCACCTACTATGAAGCAAACACTATTCTGGTGCTTTATACAAGTTTTAATGAGTTAATGGAAGTATCTAGAACAGGGCCTGCCACACAATCAACGCCTATAAAATGGTCATTGTTGTTTCTGTCATTATCATCATCTAATTCCATTCTCACAGAAAGAAGCAGTGCAGGGAGGGTATCATATCAATCTGTGGATGAGGTTCAGAGAGGGCACTTATCCAAAGTCCCTGGCTGGGACAGAGCAGACGTGGTATTAAAACCCAGTAAATGTCCGAGCATTTACCAACGCCTGCCTCTTGCTATCCAACTCATTCTGCAGGACAGAGGTAGCTGCACCTTTGGCCTAACGTAGATGGGACTCCCATGGCCAGGAATAGCTGAGGTCTATGATGTGCCCAGGTCTGCTGGCCCTGCACAGACCCAGCTCTGCTTAAGGCAGAGCAGGCAAAGGTCCCTCCACAGTCAATCACTCCACCTTGGGGGAAAGGAGTTAAGAATAGGCATTAAGGGTTAACAGCTGGGATTTGATTACCTGGCTCAGGTGTAAAGATTCAATTGTCTTCTGGTATCTAATATCACCTCAACCTACCCTCCACACATTCCTGCTGACATCCTTCCATGGCCTCCCATTATCCCCCAGATAAAATCCAGTGTCCTTGGCTGCCATTTAAATCTGTCCCATGCAGCTCCTTCTGCAGCTTCACTCACCTCTCTTCCACATATGCCCGTGGCACTGCAGTTCACCAACATCCAGGCAGTGTCCCAAAGGCACCCCACTTTCCAGCTGCTCCATCTCCCCCTGCCTATCATCTCTCCTAAGTCTCAGCCCAAACACCTTTTCCAGGAAGCCTACTCTGACCCTTCCACACAGCTCAGCCTCTGATCTTAGAGGTGTCTGTGCCACACAGTCAGTTCCACAATAAATGATGAGAGCAGGCACTGTGCTATGTAATAACAGGGCTTCAAAGAGCCGGATACTTTCCAGAGTTTGGGGGTGGGGGGAACCAAAAACAGGAAGGGAGAAAGAGGAGAAGCTGGCAGGCGGGTGGAGATGAGTGAGCACTACAATAGCATGCACAGAGTGCTGAGTATGAGGCCACCCTGAAGCCCAAGTTTCAGGGTGGGGTCCCAAAGGAGGAATGGAAGTAAAGAGGACAGGGAGCTCAAAGGAGCTACAGAATGATGGGGCTCACAGTACCAGGTGCTCAACAAATATTCCTTTGGATAGCGGATCATTTATCACATTTCATCAGATCTAGACTTAAGGTGATTGCAAAAGTTAATTATGCAGGGACAGACAAGAACAAGATAATTTCTACTTAAGTAACCACAACCTTCTCTGGGCTGTTGAACATTAAGTCATCTCTGATGCAAAACTGATTAGAGGTTTCTAATAGGACTTCCGTGCACATTAATCACAGCTCTGGTCTTCCAACAAAAGAAGATTCTACAGCATTAACGATAATAGCAGTCACCACTTTTCTTAACATCTATTCTGTAGCAAGAGCTACCCTAGGTCCTATGAACACATTTTCTCAAATACTAAACTGCCAGAGAGATTTTATGGTACTTATTTTGCTAATTGAAAACTGAGACTCAAAAAAAAAAAGAAAGAACTTGTTCAAGGTTATCCAGATAGAAAACTAACAGTATATGATGCACTCTAAGTCCCACTATCTACTCTATCGCACAATTGCCTAAACAGATAGATGCATCCCTGAGGTCTAAATAAGCTAAAACTCTCGGGATGGAAAGACAGCAGTCTAAACCACTTCCTCTACTGCATCCAGTGCCTGAGTCTCTTGATTAATAATCTGTATAAGTGACTCTCTGCTTTTCAAAGTGGGTCCCTGGACCAGCAGTATCCATATCACCTGTGAGCTTGTCAGAAATGCCGGCTTCCCAGCTCCACCCTAATTCTACCAAATCAGAACCTGTATTTTAATGTTGTCCTGGTGATTCAAATGCACATACAAGTTTAGAAAGCACTGATCAGCTCCAATGTTCCCATGCCTGGCTGCATCGAGATCACAAGGGAAGATTTTCAAAAATACAGATGTGAAAATCTTACCCCAAATCTACCAAATTCACTCCGGGCGGGGATGGGGTTGGAACTTGGGAAGCTTTATTTTCCCAAGCTCCCACATATGATTCTTGAAGAACTGACTTGACTTCTCCTAGCTAGACATTCCAGTTCTTTTAACCAAGGAATTCTAACTCTACGCATCAAAAATCACCTTGAAAGTTTTTTTTAAAGTGTTAATATCTGAACCCCACCACCAACCAGTCTGAATCTCTACAGGTGGGACCCAGGTCTCTCAATATTCCTGAAGTGCTTCCAGGTACATTCGGAAAGGTTCATTCACCATTCCTTATAAAAAAAAAAAAGTTTTGGGTACTAGTGAGCTTCCTGTCTAAATCTCTCTGAAATCATGATACCAATAGCCTAAGACAATATTCTGGGTGTCAAAGGAGATGTGCTGACACATATTCAGGGTAATTCCTTTCCTTTATCCTTTTTTTTTTTTTTTTTTTTTTTTTAAAGTTGCAGGCAGGAATGAAGGTGAGCAGGCAGGTAGACAGGAAGAGATTGGGGAAAGAATCACTTTATTTTATTTTTATTTAGTTGTTCACACTGTCTGCCTCCTCACCACCCTGGGCTGGAGATACGAATCCAGGGGCACGTGGTTTGCTCCTTTAGAGGCAATTGACCTAACCACTGCTCCACCAGGTCGTGCCTCTTTCTTTCTTTCCTGCCTTGGCCACCAGAACACATTGCTCATTCACGCTAGGAGTTATTCAGTACCCCTAAACTTTATTTTATTAACTTTTCCTTTTGAAATAATTTCAGACTTACGGAAAAGTGGCAAAAATACAAAAAGGCTTCCTATACCCATGATCCAACTTCCCCAAATGTTCACATCTTATATAACCATAGTATAATGATCAAAAGGAAATTAACACTGATACAAGACCATTAACTAATCTACAGACCTTAATCAAGTTTCACCAATTGTGCAGATATTATGGGAAACAGTAGAAATCCCTCAAGAAAATTGAGAATAAAAACATCATATAATCCAGCTATCCCAATTCTGGATATTTATCTGAAGAATACGAAACACTAATTAGAAGAGATACACGCACTCCATGTTCATCCAGTATTATTTACAATAGTCAAAGAGCTGGAAACTACCTAAGTGCCCATCAACAGATGGGTAGATAAAGAAGACATGGTATATACACACAATGGAATACTACTCAGCTATTTAAAAAGAAAAATGAAATCCTGCCATTACAACAATGTGGATAGACCTGCAGGAAAATATGCTTAATGAAATATGTCAGACAAGAAAGGAAAACACTGTATGATTTCACTCATATTAGTACATAAAGAAACAAAAGAAATGAATGAATGAAATAAGGCAAAAACAAACTTTTAGACTATAGGAACAAAACAGCGGTTACCAGAAGGGAAGGGGGAAGGGAGGTGAGTAAACAGGTAAAGGGGTCAACTGTATGGTGATGGATGGAAACTAGAATTCTGGTGATGAATATAAGGTAGTATATATAGACACTGACTTAAGAGGCAGGACAATGAAAATCTAAATGCTATAATCCAGTATTACATCAATTAATTTTTTTTTCTTAATTTCACCAATTCTCCCAGTAACATCCTTTTACTGGTGCAGGATCCAATCCAAGATCTCATACTTCATTTAGTGGTCATTGTTCCTTTAATTTCCTCCAGTTTGAAGCTGCTGCCAAATGTTTGTCTTTTGTGATCTTGATAACTTTGAAGAACATTCACTAGTTATTTTATACTGAATGTCCCTCAGTTTGGGTTTGTCTGAAGTTTCCCAAAGGATAAATTCTGAAATGAATTTTTAGCCAGAATATCACATGACTTCTGTGCCCTTCTCAGAGTATCATATCAAAAGGTACATGATGCCAATACATCTCACTGACGGTGAAATTAACTTGGATCACTGGGTTGGGGTCATATCCATGTTTCTCTTCTGCAAAGTTGCCATATTACCCTTTGTAACTAGCAGGTTTCTTGTGGGAAGATGCTTTGAGAGATAGCAATAGAGACTGTGGGCATTCACTGCTTGTTTCTGGACTAAGGAAAAATACTTGCAGTATCTTCCAATTTAGTAAGTTACTGCTTTTACGACTAATACACGTAAACTTTAAAAATGTTAAGAAAGTGACCATCAAATTCTAGCTTATTAGGTGTTTTTTATGAGGAATGGCTGTCGAATTCTGATAAAAGTTTAGA
Organism: Solenodon paradoxus; assembly: GCA_004363575.1. Taxonomy (NCBI): domain Eukaryota; kingdom Metazoa; phylum Chordata; class Mammalia; order Eulipotyphla; family Solenodontidae; genus Solenodon; species Solenodon paradoxus. The sequence goes on along the minus strand of RJWH01000728.1, from coordinate 343,061 downwards.
TGAAAATTTATAGAGATGGCATGGCCTGATGACTCAGTATGTTAAGCCTGTGCCTGAGGTACAGTCTACACACAGTCCAAGGATCCAGGTTCAAGGCCTGGGGCTGGGGAAACAACAAAAATCAGTAACAAAATACAAAAAAAAATGTTTCTTCCTCTTCTCTCTTCTTGTCTGCCTACATTCCTGTCCACCTTCCTTAAAAAAAAAAAAAAAAAAGTTGGTGACCTTTGTGACTCAGGCGGCTGAGATGCTGGGGTGTGACTCACAGATGGTCCAAAGACCCAGGTTGGAGACCTGGGGCCGGGGTGAAAAATCAAAATGAACTAAGTAAATAAAGATGTTTCATCATCCTTTCCTACCTTCTTTCAATGTTTCTTCCTCCTCTTCCCTCATTCCTTCTTAAAGATAAAGTTTATGGAGATAATTGTATAATTATTTTTCAGGAGACCTATTAATTTGGTATATGATATAAATGAATTTCCCAATAATGAACCTACTATACTAGTAAGCTGAATTAATCTCACTTAATTATAGTGAATTATACTCTTATAATTCACTATAGTATTCTGCTTGTTAGTAAAAATATCAGCTATATTAGTACTACATTTGTTGTACCTTCTCATGAGTAGTTTTCTTTTTTGCACTGTCTTTATCAAGTTTAGATGCCAATATTATACTTTCTTCATATAAAGAAGTAGGAAGAGTCTCTTCATTTTCACTGAGATGAAATGATCCATGAATCTTTGGTACTCTAATATGGGAACATTTGATAGAAATCCTCTGTGAAATAATCTGGACCTCATACATTTTGGGAGGAACAGTTCCTTAATAAGATTCTCTATTTCTACAGAAGTTGATCTGTTTAAATATTCCATCTCTATTGATATTGGTAATTAGAATTTTCCTAGGAAATTAACTGTTCCATCAAAGTTTTAAAATGTTTTCACACAGACCTGCAAAGACTCATAATTTTTTATCTCAACCAGTTACTTCTCCACTGTTGTTTATTATTTTGTGTGGCTGGGATTTCTTTCTTTTTCTTATTCATCATGGTAGCTGTTCGTCTATTTTGAGTTGCTTTTTTTCAACAAAATCTTAAAAACAAAATGGTCTTAAGTTACTGCTATTCTGGCCAAAGTCCTTCTAAAACCATGATACCCAAAGTCAAGGACAATACTCAGGATACAAAAGCAGGCATTCGGTTTCCTCAACCAAGATATTTAACATTCTTGTCTCCTCTTCCTCCTCCCACTTCTTCTTTGGTTACCACCTCACATTGTTGATTTACACTGAGCTGTCAATCAACACCCCTAAATAATCTTTAACACATTCTGCGGTAAAAACCACATCTCTTTCACCTTTGTTCTTATAAAATCGGTCTTCCTGATCCACATTTACCTTCAATAATTTTCACCTTGTTAGATTCCATCTCACAAGATCCTTCTAGACCCTGTCATTTCATGCATTCATTTCTTCAAGTCAACCAACATTTCCTGAGTCCCAGCTCATGCCAGTGATTCCTGTAGCAATGGAGAAATGTTTAAAACGCTATCTATATACCAAAGGAGCAACAGGATGGAAATATTGGGGATCTAAGAAGGGTCAAGAGGGAGAAGATATTTGTCTGACTCTTTAAGAATGTTTGTTAGTTGGAGAAGAGGAGAAGGACATAACAGGCCTTGTCCTAGAGGTGATAAAAAGAGAATCATGAAGGCATATGGCATCATGGAGTCCGACAACACGTCAGTGTAGGGAGAGCCATCACTGGCAGGTGATGATGTAAAGAAACAGGTCAGCATAAAAACTACTGACACTTAGACTCTTCAAGACCTTCAGTAGGAAATTCTGGAGTTTCAAAACAGGAAAGCAAAACTGTAAGGCTTGCATTTTAGAAAGGTCACAATGGACATAGGGTAGAATATGGGACAGGAGCATTCATGTGGAAAAACCAATGAGGAGATCAAGCAATAATTCAAATAAGAGAAGAGAGCATCAACTGAAGCAGTCTAGTTAGGGAAGGAAAATTCTAGAAATAAGTCACAGGTGACAGATAAGCTATAGGCAATGACAAGAGAGAGGGACCAAGAAGTCATACCTGTATAAATGGTGATGCTTCAGGTAGATAGAGAAAATGTGAAGAGCAAGTTTGAGGAAAAAACAAATAATTTGGTTTTAAACATTAGGGTAAAGATCTTCCACAGAAAGATGGCAAACTACAGGTCTAGAGCACAAGAGATGGGGCTGGGGCGGAAGATAAATGAGAGTATTTGTGTGAGAGATACAGCCAAGATGCAAATGAAATAATAACTCACATCTACTAAACACTTACTACATGCCAGGTACTGTGCTAAGTCATTTTTCACGTGTGTGTGTGTGTGTGTGTGTGTGTGTGTGTGTGTGTGTGTGTGTGTGCATTTCCCACCTCACAGAGACTGTGTGAGGAACTATTAGCTCATTTCACAGAGGTAGAAACCAGGTTATACAGCAACATGCTCAGGGTCACATGGCTGGTAAGTGGCAGAACAAAGATTTAAGCCCAGTGCTGATTCTAAATCCTGGGTTTATAAGATTTAAAAAAAAAAAAAAAAAGTATGGTGATCTATAGTTATAGATCTATAGTCATTTGGCAGGAAAGGGAATAGGGAGAGAGGCGACTGAAAGGGAAGAAAAGAATGAAAATGTGCTAAGTACCCATTTTTGTCAGCCACTGAATGAGAAAGGAAAAAACTACAGGAAAAATCAGGGAAGAATTAAAGGGACATGGGAAGAGAGAGAAGCAACAAGAGTTTTAGCTTAGAATATGCAACCAGACACACACGGTGAAGCAGCGGTTTTGAACAGTCCACATACATCACAAAGTCCCAGGTTTCCATCACAGGACAGGCCGAAACAACAACCAAGAGGAATAACTAAATAAAATTAATACAGTGCTTCCTCCTCCTCTCTCTTCCTGCCTGCCTCTGCTCACCTTCATTCCTGCCTATATCTTTCTTTAAAAAAAAAAAAGCAATCAGAAGCACGGTGGAAGTGTTATGGAATCCAAGGATTTTTATGACAGGTGGTAAACAAGGTCAAATGCAGCACAAAAGTTGGCTAAGATCCTGAAAATACACTTCATTTAATAACAAACAGGCTATGGTGACATTTTTGAGAACAGATACTATGGAATGGTGTGGTTAAAAGTCAGAGGACAGGGAACTGAGAAGACCCCGTGAGGTGACAACAGAAGCAGTGAGAGGAAAGCGGAGAGGGCTGTGGGGTTTTTTTCAGATGAAAGGACATTTGCAGCCTGAGATGGGGGTTAATGAAGCAGAAACAGAAGTAAGGGGAAGGGACGAAATGTGGCAGCAAAGTTTCAAAGAGGAGGAAGGCCACTTCTTCCTCTGCTCATAAGGAGGCAAGTCCGGGGTCCTATGCAAGTAAAGTTGGAGGCAGGGCAGAGAGAAGCTGAAGGAGCGCAAATCCAACTGCCCCTTTATTTATTAGGAAGCAGGTCAATCGTCTGTTAAGAGAGAAAGGGACGAGGAGAATGGAGAATTCAGGAAAGGGACCCTGTGGAAAGCTGAAAGAACTGTGACTGCTGAAGAATTCTGCGGCACCAGGGACTCAGCTAGGGCTGGAATCGTGTTGCAACGGACTCAATCAGCGAGGTTAGTGATTCCCCAGGAGAGCTCAGGGGGCCCGGGCCACGCGCAGGGAAAACCAAGCAGGGGCTAAGTCAGGATTGGAAACTGTCAAAAAGGGGAGCGCTCCGCAGGGCAAAGGAGGCAGGAGGCATGTATCCTGTGTGGCCGGTCGGTCGTGGGACACGCACCAGGAAGGAGAAATGAAAGGACAGATGATAAACTGAGGAGGAAGAGGAGGAAGGAGACTTGATGCAACTGGGAAGGTGAAAACTGTGGCTTTAAGCAGGGCAGTTTCAGAGTTCGAGATGCCAGAGGTAGGAAAAATCTACAGAATCAGCTACAAGACGTGGCCTGAGCAGGTGGCTGAAGTGGCAGAAGGGGCACTCGCTGCAGTGGGAGGAACTGGGAAGCTAGATTATCTTCATCCTGGAATCTGACATGGCTCCAGGAGAGTGGTGCATCTTCAGATGCTCAGGGTATTTTCTGTTCTGCCCAGGTTCATGTAATTTAAAAATAACTGAATAAGCATCCCTGCAACGAAATCATTGACTCAAAAAACATTTTAAGTGAGGAAAGACCTCTGTCATGTCATTTCTGTCCACATGTTGACAGGGAGCTACGAAACGGCATCTGACAGTGTGATCCGGGATTCACAGCTGAGTGGAGCTGTTCTCATCCACAGGTTATGGTGACACCAGCTGTAGTTCTCCACCGCACCCCTGAAGTCATGGGGGGACCAAACCCTAACCTAAGTCTGGTTTGTCTCCCCGTCTGACCTGAAGATGCCGGCACGTCTCACCCAAGGGCAGGCAAGATCTTGTTGCTCTAAACGCCTGCTGCTGGTGCTGGAAGGATTGACTGCAAGGTCAGAGCAGACAGGAGAGGCCCGGTCACACCACCCACTTCTCCCACAAAGATGTTTATCTTGAAGGAGGTCAGGCTGCATGCCTAGGCCCTGGGCAGCTCTGCTGCTTGGTTTAACATTCACCAGAGCTGCTTCTGCAGCACATAAAATACCATATGCTTTTTGCTAGAAGCTGTTACTCTCAGGGGGTTAGACTAGTTGTTTTATTTTTCTCTTCCTCCTCCTCCTCCTTTCTGTCTCATATTTTGCAAAAATTTAATTTGTATGAAAGCCAAATATGTAAAGTAGGGAAAACAGAGCTTTCCTGGTTAGGGCCTTGGTGAGGATTCAAAACCTAGTTCACACCCCCTTTTTCTCCACTTCCAAATCTCTGCCTAAATCTGCCCCCTACACACACACACACACACACACACACACACACACACACACACACACACACACCAACTATTGGAAGTAACTCTTTAGGGAGTCTTACAGCAGCAAAAACAAAAAAAAAAATCCGAAAACCTACATTTTGTTTCCTTCTAGTAGTGTAATTTCATAAATCCAATACTTGTGAAGACTAGGTGCATCAGACCCAGCAAAAGGAAACTATCTGGAATATTAAGAAACGTATCTTGAACGTGTCCCCAGTTCTTTATCTGTTTCCAAAATGTGGAGCCTCACAGTAGGACCACAATCAGGTTCACATCAGACCCATGGTAGGGCTATGGCGCGGCTAAAAGTTCACAATGATTCTTCTTTCTATAGAAACATGATTCCCCAGAGCAGGCTGGTATTTTATCAACCGACTGACTGGCACAGTTGATCGGTCCGGCTGTTATTTGATCTGGCATTTAGGAACAGAATCAGTCTCTCAGTCTCTCAGTCTTCCTGTCTGGCTCTCTCTCTCTCTGTTTCCTTTTGACAAGGCTGTAAGATTAATAGTGCTGTGGTGCCATAGGCTGTGTTGTCCACCTGAGAAAGGAACAGCATCTGTGGTAAACAGGAACAAAGCCACGCACAAAAAGAGCCAGAGACAAGAAGAGGGGAACAGGAGGGGAGATCCAGACAGTGTTTAAGTTCTGATTTTCACTGTTTCTGAGATTCCTCTCTCTGCTACGTCAAATAGGGTTCTTCACACTTGGCACCAAACCAATTTTTACAAAGCAAGACAATCAAAAAATCTCAGACCAGAATGAACATCTCTAACTGGTTCTGGGGAAGCCAAAAGGATGGCCATGTAATCCAGACATCTAGAAAGACTGAACCTCAGGCCTCAGGGGAAGGAGACGTGAACGCAGCAGCAGTCAAAGCTGTCTGAGCAGCTTACACACTGGATAAGCGTGGTGGTAAGACCGAGAAGTGGCTTAGTAACCCCATAATCGCGCTCAGTTTTCTCCAAGACACTCCAAATACAACTCTGCCATTACAGACAATTCTGCCCACGTTCTTTGTGTAGATCACCTTGATGCTGAAAGCTTTTTGAAGCCAAATGTAACTTTATTTTTGTTTTTCTTTGGGACCGGGCCCTTCCTCTCAAGCAAGTTTGTAAACCCAGCCTCTGCTCCCTATCTCATCCTCAACCGCAAGGTCAAAGAGAATTCCTGCAGGAGACTTGTTTGGTTAGAAGTGCAAAAGCACTGCCTGGGCGTCACCAGGAAGTCTGCTGGATCCGCAGTCCCGAGAACACAAACATCGCAGGACTGAACTCTGTGGCTCCCTGTGGCAAGTGAGAAAGGCAAACCAGAAGACCAGTGGGCCCTGGCGCTGTGCGAGACAGAGATTCAGGAGGGGATCTGAGTGGCTCAGGAAGGAAATCATTTTTACAGTGAAACCAGATACCTGCTCCTCTGGTGGCAGCAGATGAGGATGGGGGTGGGGCTGTGGGGACACTGAGAAGCCGAAAGGCAGAAGGTTTGAAAACCTTAAGTTATTGGTCTGGATCGTGCAAGTCAAAGAAGACAATCCTGTATTTTTAGCCTAAGAATATTCAGTCTTTGGGGCCTTTACTGAGCCAGGAAATGCTACATTTTCACTGAAAATGGTGGCTAGTGGAGTCAAAATAAAGTTCACAAGTGAAATACCATGACATTTCTTCTTCTCTAGATGGGCAGGGCTGCTGGTATTAGTGCTCAGTCCAGGGGTCAAAGAACAACATACCAGAAAGTGAAAAGCTAACAAAGACTGTGAATGATTTCATCTCCTAATCTTATTTTTAAATGTTCCCTGGTGAGGAGTTCCACAAAAACACCCTGTTCTTTCATGAGTACCTGTTACAAGGAAAATGCTCAGTAAGTGCATGTGTGTGAGTGAGTGAATGAACGCAGTATCGCTGTATGTTCTGAGTGTCCCTCACCCTTGCACAGGGTATGGATCCCACCTTTGGGATCCTTTGGGACTGATTCTCTACCCTTGATCATAACCCACCACCAAAGTTGTGCCAGAGACAACTAAAAATGCCGTGGGGTTTCAGTGATGACAAATAAGGAAATATAATCCATTCATACAGCACGTGTCCATTTGAGTCACTGGGCCTTAAACAACCAAGCCTACAATGGCAGCCATGGGGGACGAAGCCATTCCCGGCCTCTGAGCTGCCTGCAGGAGTGACACCTGGCAAACGGTGCTCTCTCATTTGCCACACACCTGGCCAGCCCATCACTCACCAGAAGGAACGTAAAGCTTCCTGAGAGCCCACTGCCAGGGAGCATCTGTTTGGTTGGCATTGACTCCAGTGGGAACAAAGCCAAGGGGCCTGGGTGAGGAGAGCAGAAATCAGTCAGGATAGAAAAAAGAAGGTGGGGGAATGTGGTGCTTTGTTACATTAAAGACTTAACAGGCCTTTAATTTCTACAGCAAATCAGAGGAATTCACTGTGGAAATGTCAGAAAGTCTCTGCTAGGCCCCAGGTTACAAATCCTATTGCCTGGAAGGTTGGAAGCACTTAGAAGAGATGGTCCCTACAGCTGCTCCACCTGCCAGTCCTCATCTTCACTCCATGTCCCCTTATGGGGGGTGACACCAGACAAAGGCCCCTCCTCTACTTCCCAGGGACTGCCAGGCAGATGCATCTCAATGTGGGAGTTAAAGTTCCCCTGTTTTTTGCAGGTGGGTACTGGTAGGGAAAGGCTTCCAGCTCCTATGCTCAATGTCTGGGCCTTAAGTTAGAAGACTGTCTTCCTATAAAACCACATTTTAATAAATCATTGCAAATTTTCAGTCCCTTGGGCCAGGTACAGGTTGGCTCTGCCTCACAAGCAAGATTTCTCCATCACCATAATTTTCCCATGTTTGATATTCAGAACATTTACTTTATCTTCCTTGGCTGTGAGCTTCACTAGGGCACAGGCTCTATGATTTGACTTCTATTTCCAGAGCCTGGCATGGTGCCTGGTGAAGAGTAATTCAGTGAATGTTGAAGGGGAGCTCATAAGCATGTTAACCAAACCGGCATAAAAAAAAGTCTGGTCTCCTTGAGAGCGTAGATTGGTGCGTTTCAGGACATCGTAAAGTAGAAGATACCTCTATGATCTCCCACAAACATTACCTCTTTTATGACACATACCTTAAACATTCCATGATGGTTGGTTTGGTTTGGTTTCAATATAACCATAAACCTCTCTGTATAAATTCCTTGGGAGCAGAATTAGCTTATCCATCCCCTCACCCAATAAATGACTAAATAACTGAATGAATGAATGCTAATTAGCAAAAGCCACATTATAATCTCAGGTCTATGTTCCAATACCAGCACCAGCGTTATTTTTAAAGCTCAGTTCTCCCAGAAAAACACTTGTAGAAAGTCCTATTGGCATGTTAACCAACGAGAATGTTCCTAAGCCAACATCAATACCAAGTGGCAGAGAAAACAAATAGCTTTGAGGCGGAGGCAGAAGGGAAACTGAAATCCTGCAGGGTCAGAACACAGGAGGGAGGAAGGGGATGAGAGTTAGAGTGGGTTGTGGAATGTGGCAGCAGCCACAACGCAGGGCTAGTTCACAATGCAGATGAACTGTCAATAAAAGGGGATGCGTGGACAGTACTGACATGGGTCTGTTCTTCAAATAAACTGTCAGGTGTGTTGAGGCCAGGGTTTTATTCTCCTTTATTTGTGTCACGTGCAGTTATACACAGAGGCATGTAACAGCAGGTAGAGGGAAGCCTTGATTCAGAGGGCAGGGTTTCCTCTCTGCCGCAGGGTTTCCTTATAATTAACTAATTAGGGCCATGGCTTCATTTTCTGTGGCCGTTTTTTCTGCCATAGAGAATGAGGTCGCAGCCCCCCGCCTCCCCAAATCTAGAAAGCATCTGTGTGATGAAGAACAGCTTCAGTTATGCTTGGCTGGCTCCCAGGAGATGACCAGATGTGTGGTATTCTTAGCCTCTATAGGAAGTTTCTCAGAGGAACTAAAGTGTATTCTGACACAAGCTTTTAAGTCCCTATTTGCATGTTTATCACATGAGTCTAACAAAAGAGACCGAAAATTACTGGGACTATAAAGCAGCCCTAGAGGCTGAAATAGGTCAAAAAGTTCCTATCAACTCTTAAATAACTAATCATACTATTATTCAGTAGCACTAGGTGAGATACCACATGCACAAAGTTATTTAATATAATTTATTATGCCTGTGAAAGAATTATTTACTCTGAGATTTCCTACACCTACTATAGTATTATTAGAATTGTGTCAATTTCTCAGAAAAACTCAAAGTACTTATTGACTAGAAGAGTCCGATCTACTAAGAAAAGATAATGGATTCTACGTTTTTTGTGGAAAGACGAGGGAAGTTAATAAGATGGGTAGAAAAAGCAAATGTCAGAGAGGAAAATGATGATTCCGTGATTACTACATGATTCCAGAGATGAATTAATTATAGAATTGCATGTCTTTTTATGTTTAGGAAAATTCCATTACCACCACAAAAAGAAAACCTCTCTCTCCTTGTTCTCTTAGTTTACAAAATTGGAGGTCAGGGGATATTTATGGACATACCAAAGTATGAAAAAGATAGTCAAATCTCTTAGAAGTTTATCTGGCTCTTCAGCTGAAAGTTCTGGAAGGGAAACTGAGCAGAAGGCACAGCCTAGGACTGACTCGGTGCTGATTCCATCCTCTTAATAAAACAGAGGGACCTGATGCCTGGGAGATGACCTTAAAAAACGGGGAGGCCCTAAGAGGACCTGAGGAGCTTCTGCCACACTCAGCGGATGAGTCAGGTTTGCAGCTCAGAGAGCAGGGGAGCCCACAGGCAGAGTGAGAAGAGAGGAGCCAGGAACACTGGAAGCACTTACAGAGGTGGCTCCCTGGCTGTATTTCCACTCAGACTGTAGCTCTTTGTTAACCATCCCCTTACATGTGTTCCATGAGGAATGAAGCAAAGATGAGGAGCCCTGCAGTGCAGGCAGGAGGCAAGCGCTGCCCTTTGCTGAAGGTTGTGACGCCCCTCTACCAATGGAAATGTCTGACTCAGTTGGTTAGGCTGGGACAGCCTGTCTGCAGTTTTCCACCGGGTGTCAGAGACAAGGCTTGGGCCCAGGGAGCAGAACTGGGGGAGTTCTGAGGTAGGTCAGACTGCAGAGCTTCTTAATTAGAAACAGAATCAAGGAAAGAGCCTGTAACACAGCTGCAGAAAGAAAATCTTACAAATTCAGGAGAAGGGTTACCTCCTGGGGGGGAAGGCCAAGATTGGGGGGGAAGGCCAAGATTGGGGGGAAAGGTGGCCAATGGCACTCAGTATTGCCTGCAATGTTCACATTTAAGGAAAAAATGTATTCCTATGTTAACTGTTTAAGAACTGAATTTTTTTTCAATGTAAGATTTTTTTTTAGTTTAAGAAAGACAAAAAGGGTTGAGAGGGAAGAAAAGGAGAAAGGAAGAAAGACACAACTAACATGTGTGCCTCCTTGTAGGGGTCTCCAGGATGCTGGGATAAGGCCCACAGGGCTCAAAAGCAATGCAAGACCTGTGGGAGCAAACCACAAAAAAAAAAAAAAAAAAAAAAAGGGTCCTAAGCCTGGATTTCCTGGGTCACAAGAAGGAAGTGGAATAAATAACAGAATTTTGAGAGAAAACAAGTAAATAGAAAATGACCCCAGCAAGCCCTGGTCCATTCCCCCTACCACTGAGATCCCCAGTTCCCACTGTCAAACAGAGGGAACAAATGGCTGGCTCCCTACACCTGGGCCCAGAGACTCAGTCCCTTCTCTCTTCTAAAAGAGGAGACCATGCCCTTGGTTGTGGAGAAATCTACTGCCCTGGACTGAGAAAATGAAGGAGGCACTTCTCATGGGCCACCTGCTCCCCCTGCCCTCTCTCAAACTTTCTACCAATGCAAGGCCACCCCCCACCCCCTCGCCAGCTTAGTTCCTGACTTGGAATGAAACAGAACGCGAGCGCTCTCTCCCGCCACGGGGTCTCCCCGGGGATTTCCTTGGGGAGAATCCCTCGGGAAGGTGGAGACCACCTCTTTTGGAAGGAGTAACCTCTGAATTTGTGGTCCCGTCTTCTGGGTCCAGGTAAGCTGCCAGAGAAGGTGATCGCCCAGCTTAGAGGGAGGATTTCTCCGAGGCGACCCATCTCGTCCGTACGGCACCCACCTCCTTATTCCGCTCAGGGCTCTCAGGGCCACTTGCTCTGGGACACCGGTGAGGGTGGGGAAGGAGGAGGACTCCTTCCAGAGGTAAGGCGGGAGACGCTGGGGGAGGGGATCTGGGGGAGTGGGAGGGGCAGTTACCTCATTGAAGCCCTCCTGCAGGACGTCCAGTAAGTTCCCTCGGGTCAGGCAGGCTAGCATTGTTCCTGCGGGGGGCACCCCGGCCGGGGTCTCCAGGCCAGTCGGCCTCCGCCTCCTCTCCCACTGCACACAAAGACTCTCGGCTCAGCACACTGGGATCCCTCCGGAGTCCCGTATGCCACTTACTGGAAACCTACACCGGAGCCAAACTAGCCGCTTCCACTGGGCATGCTCGCACCCGGACCCCCACTGGAGGGGCCGGGCGATGCCGCGGTTCCCATAGAAACAGCTGGGCGCGCACTCGCTGCAGGGGCGCTGGCGGGCAGCCCCGGGCCCGGGGAACGTGAGGAAGAGCTCCGTGGGCGTGTGCGCGCGCGATGCATACACAAGCACGCGCGCGCGCACACGCACACAAACTGGAGGTGCAGGGGGAGCGGGGGACGTGTGTGCGGTAGCTGCACACACACTGCACATACACCAGGCTTGCAGCCTGTAGCGCGCTACCACACACTGACACACTGGCGGGTGTGCAACTGTGTGCTTGCATTTGGAGTCACACACATACACACTCACCAGGTTTGCTGGCGGCGTGCCGGTGTAATCGCGCATCACACACACACACGCACAGAGCCCGCACCCCACTGCTGATTTAGGGCCGCAAGCACCTTACCACAAGGTGGGCGGGAAGTGGAGTGAATCATAGGATTCCCCCACCCCCTCCCGCCAACCCGCAGACTAACTGAAAACAGCGACCTTTTTCCACTTAAGGGCTGGACACTGAGGTTAAGCCAAAGAAAGGGAAGCAGAAAGAAAGAAAAACATAATGAGAAGAGCCAGCCAGAAAGAGAAAAAAAGAGGGCAGAAAGAGAATTTAAGTTATCCATGGTATTCTGACACCTTTAATACAGGGCTGAACAAATCGCAGGGGATCACAACAGAAAACATCAAGGGTGAAACAAGAATAGCCACCACTTTACCCCAAAATGTTCTTCCTTTCTTTCTTGCCTCCTTACTTTCTTTTTTTTTCTAAAATAGCTGTAAAAATGTAAAGCCCATAGTTTTAATGAGTGTTTGCTCAAATGAAACAGCCATTTCCTTTTGTTTCTAATTATTTCAGTTATTTTGCTTCTGATTGTTTATTTTGAAAACACTAGTCATTCGTACTCTCAGCACACACTTTTGTTTCTATAGGAAAACCGGAAGCTGAAAGAACACCCATGTTATTTTACACCAGATGCAGGGGAAGGGTTAACAGAGTGCCCACAGACACAGCCCGGCCACAAGCAGTCTGAGGAGCTAGGACTCTACACTCATGATTTTGCAAAAGATCTAGATTCCGGTGTCTAAAATCCCCAATAATGCCTTTGCAAGAAAAGACAGTAATGGCTCTTAATCAACCTAATGACCTCCTCTTGTCAGGAGAAAGAAAATCTTTACCTAGACCAGCCAGAACCAGCAACATCTTGCCAGAATATCTAAATCTGCTAAACAACAAAGCTGCTTCTGAGAAGATACCCCTGCCTCTGACCACAGCTAGCAGGAAGCAGGAGGCCAGCAGAGGTGTTAAGTGGCACAGCTAGCTGAAGGCTATGGGTTCAATTTTGGCTAAATCTGGGCAAAATCAGGTCGGAAGATAACTGTCTTCATAAACTAGCTGAGGCATTTAGTTGCCAAGAACTCTGGGCACCCTCACTCCCCCAACCACCCTCAGGCTCACCAGTAACCTGCTGAGACAGTAAGGCTTACCCTTTTAAAGAGAAGCATGAGACTTTCAACAGCCTGGCACATCCTGGAGTAGTTGTTAAGTCAGTCACATCTGAAGGAGCACAGTCCACATCCACATATATCCCAAGGAAAGTCGTTTCATCCCAGGTCCAAGGTAAACAACCAATGTGAACAACTAAATAAAAATAAAAAATAAATGCTTCTGTTGTGCCCTGGTGGAGCAGCAGTTAGGTAAATCGCCTTTGAGGGAGCAGAGGTCACATACCCCTGGGTTCCAGTTCTGGGTTCAAGGTGAGAGAAAACAGCCAGTGTGAACAACTAAATTAAAAAAATGAAATAAAATTCTGCTTCTTCCTTCTCTCTCTTCCTGCCTGCCTATTCACCTTCATTCCTGCCTGCATCCTTCCTTTAAAAAAAAAAATAAGTAAAACTTTCAAAAGCCTAAAATTATATGCAGCACATACATAGCAAGGCAAAAACCTAAAAACCTGGTTGGTGGATCCCTGGATAGAGGATCCTGGCTGGATGATAGCCAGTGTGATTTGGACACAGCAGAAAATATTGAGACTTCAGAGGGAGATCCTGCTGACAGTTATCTTTGCCAAGAGATTACTCCTTCTCAAACAATAAGTTGTTTATTTAAGTAGGACTGTAAGTTCAATACTCATGGAAGAAGACTCACTGAATCATTGAATTTTAAAGCTAAAAATAAAAAAATATTTCTTTTGGCCCAAGGCCCACATTTCAGATTAAGGAACCAAGGTTAGAAGCAGTGCTCAGTCGCTCAGCAAGTCAATATGGGGCTAAGGTCTGAACCAAAGACCTCTGAGATCCAGCCTGTGCAGTTTGCCTTTCACCTCATAGCATGCTGGGGGAATTAGAATTGTGGTGAATTGATAAAAGAATTGTTATAGGACATACATAGGTCCAGGAATTCCCTGAAGTCTATAATCATACCAACCACATTTTTTTTTTAAAGAGAGTGTGCAGGCAGGAATGAAGGCGAGTAGGCAGGCTGGTGGGAAGAGAGAGGAGAAAGATGCATTCTATTTCATTTTTATTTAGTTGTTTATCTTGTTTGTTACCCCTGGACCCAAGTTCCAGAACCCAGGTCCTTAGGATGTATGTGAACCACGCCCAGTGCATTTCCCTGATGAGCCACTAGGATGCATCCAACCACATATTCAGTAGAACTTTCTTTGATGGTAAAAATGCTCTGTTATCTCTGCTGTCCAATCTGTGACTTCTTGCTCTATGTGGCTACTGAGCACTTGAAATGTGGCCAATGCAAATGTGGAACTGAATTTTAAATGGCATTTCACCTTAATTCATTTAAATGTAGAAAGTGAAATCACAAAAATATTCTGTTCTGTTGTCCCCATACAACTATTGAAATATTCCAAAATTTAAAATTTTGGAATATAAAATATGTATTTCCGCAGTAGTCTGACTCTCATGCTTGGAAAAAGCACAACATTCCTACTGAGTTATAAAATGTCAATTTTATCTTATTCAGAAAATATGTTCACCATTTGGAAGTAGTCTGTCTTAGAAAGTAACCCAGGTTAAGAACTGAGCTTTAGCTCTAAGCAACACTAACATTTACTGTTCCTTCCATCTTCCCTGCCATCCTGCCCTAGTGTGATATGAACATAAGAGCTGGGAGAATAAGTGGGTTAGCCGAAGGAACTAGGAATAAGTAGGGCAATGATTTGCCTGTTGTAGTAGTGCAGTGTGGTGGGAAGACTGTAAGCCAGGCTCATAGCTGGAACCACTCCCGCCACTGTGGGCCTTACAGTCACTCTGCCCTGGAGGAGAGGCAGAGTGCCAGCTGTTTTCTATGTAAGAGCTCTGCCATGCTGCCTGATTTCTGAAATTATACCAGGCCATCTTGGTCCTGCATTATTTTAGCAATAATGGTACATACCTCCCTTACCAACTAAAAGCTACCCAAATATCTATATGTAATAGCAACAATAGCAAAATCGAGCTTTTATTATGTACCAAGTTCTATACTTAGATTTGTATATGTTAGCTCAGCTGATGGTTCAATTGCAAAATAAGAAGTTTATGATCCACATTTTACACAGGAAGAAGGAGAGGTTTGCAAAGAGAATAAGTAATTTGTCCCTGACTCTATAACTACTACGTGGTAAGTTGAAGTTCGAATTATGCAATACTACCTTTATAGGATGCTTGCAATATAGAAGTACATGGTAAATGTTTTTAGTTGAATGAAACAGCCAGTGGAGGGAACATTAGCAAACTCATTCATCACTTCTACTAATACAGGTAATAACATGTTAGCCTAAGTAAGACTTTGAGCCTTAAGCAGAACAGCCACTTGGCAAAAATATTGACTGTGACTTCTCCCTGTGTAGAAGTAAGATGTGTAAAATTCACCCTTATGTAAAATTTAACACATCTATTATGGGCAATCATTAATGACTTTAAAGTAGCAGAAAGGCAGTTTTAATAAATAAAGTTGTCAATTGATAGATTCTAAATGACTGTAATAATCTCTTAAGTTTTCTTCTGTTTTCTCACATTAGAGAATTCCTTGGCAGTAACACATGTTTACAATTTCTATTGCATTTCTCTTCAGCGATATCAGCATGAATATACACAAAGAACTCACATTGACCAGCAAAGGTCTGAAACATGTCCTGCCTTCTAAAGTGCTCTCTTTGTCTCTAGCTTTTTGCTAGTCAGCACCCCTTAATCTTCCATATTCATTTTGTGGCTCAACTACTTAACTGTCTTCCAACATTGCCTTTCCCTAGTGTGTCAGATATAAATTCCTAGTGCCCAGCTCTTAGGCCGCCCTCCCGATCTACACTCGGGTCAGCAGGCTCCTCATTGCCTAACAGGCATAAAGTTCATGTCCACCTTGTGCCTTTCTAATTACAGAGTTACAGTCTCATGATCACTGGTATCTACCACTGTCCCGCTACCTAGAAGTTCCCATAGTTTTGTTGCTAAAATCTTCACAAGGCCTAGCTTAAGTTCCACTTCCTCGTGGAACTCCTATAACCATTCTTGATTTTGTTAAAATCAAAACAGATCTGATATTAACCTGTCTGAAACACTCACCTCCCAGATTACCCATAGTTCACTCCTGTTTTTTGGTTTTATGTGTTTTGTTTTCTTTTTCAGGTCATCTCAGAAATGTCACTTTATCACTTTGGCCTCCTCTGATGACTCTAAAATGACCACACTCCTTCACTCAGCCACTCCCAAACCTCTCAGTTTGATTTGGTTTTTTATTTTTCTCCCCATCTTTTCATCATGATCTGGTATATTCAATATTTATGTGTTTATTGTTAGCTTTCTCCTACCCCAAATGTAAACTCCACGAGATAGGGTCTTTTATATTTCGTTACTGGTTTATCTTCAGGGCCAAGAATGTTTCCTGGCACATAGTAGATGCTCAATAGATATTGCCTAAGTTGAATGAATGCACCTTCCTTTCTTCAAAGTTTAAAGGTCAGCGCATGCTCTACACTATATCATTTAGCACTTAATTATAGTTAATTTAAGAATATGAATTTTTGCCTCTTTAATGCATTTCCGAGACAAATATAAATGAATTTTGATATTCATCTATATTTTCTTCTCCATCAATGCCTTCCTTCATTAAGCATTCATTGAATAAACACTGAGTACCTATTACATGTCATTATATATCGGGTAGCAAACTGTAACAAAACTTCAAGAACTAAGTTATATACAAATACACACAGAGGCAAGAAATAAGACTGAAAGGTAGAATAGCAAAAGGAAAACTAGTAAAATGAGAATCCAGTATTACTATGTAGGTATGAGCATACAGAGTGATTGTAACAAACTGGGTAGGTAGAAAAATGGAAAAAAGATACAGAATGGTGAGAGACTAGAGTAGGATATCACCAAAAGTAATCACCAGATGCCAGTTCTTAATATAAACTCTACCAAAGCAGATACACAAATACATCCGTCATGAATTTTTTAAATTCACACCTCAAGTTATTAGCCAGCTATCCTGTGGGTAAAATTAGATTAAGACTAGCGACATCTGGTGGATTATTTTTGAAGTGACTCGAGCTTCTCTATTAGGAAAACACTAAATGCCCCCCTATCTTTTGGACTGTCATTTATGATGCAGGGTTCCACATTACTAATTATATTATCATTAAATAGTCTTTTTTCAGGACCGAGGATCTCACTTCAAGAGATAAACAGGTTTATACTAAGGATTGTTGTATCCTCCACTGGATATCCCTGTTTTCTGAAGAATGTATACAAAATCTAACACACAAATTCTTCTGTTAAAGAGTAGCTAAGGAGATGTGACAAGATGGCATCCTGGTTGGATGCATTGGATCCCCTCTCCATAGAACATGTAGAAGTCACCTGTTCTTCAGACACATACAATATGGAAGGGCTGGCCCAGAGGCTACGAACGCAGTGGCAGCTATCATCACCACAAGGGCTTAAAGGAAGAAGACAGTCCCAGAAAGAAGGAACCTGCAAGGCTACCCACAGTGGCTCCATGTGGATGAAGGTGGAACTGTAGCCTGATTGCTGATTGTGGACCAGCAACAAGGTGGTCGTTATCATTCAAGCTGGAACACTAGGGGAAGGCTCTGCATCCCCCAAACAAACTCAAAGCCAATAGGCTGATCTCTTGGGCCCCAACACAGGGTCCAACCAGTGGTAACACCACACAAACTCAAGAATTCCCAGGGTTCAAACCAAGATCCAGGCTTCTCTGGTGGAAGTTGATACCCTACACAATGCCATCATTGCAGGGCAATATAACTCACAGAAACTAAACAGAATGTTGAACAGAATGAAGACAGAGAAGTCAGTGCAAGATGATGGATTCAGTTTAAAATTCCAGAGAAATACCTGACTATAACAGATATATGCAAACTAACTGAAGATGAATTTAGGGTAACAGTGATAAATGTACTCATGGAAATTTAAAAAACAACAGTGAAAGAGAAAGAGAACAACAAAAAAGGGAGAAAAAAAATGAAGCAAGATATCAAAGAAATGAAGAACACGATAGCTGAACTAAAGAACTCAATAAAGGGACTCAAGAGTAGGATGGATGAAGCCTCCAATAGTGACTAGAAGATAAGGCAGAGGAATGCACTCAAGCAAACCAGCAAAGAGAAAAAAAGAATGAAAAGAAACGAGGACAGCATTCACAAACTATGAGATAACATCAAAAGGAATAACATTAACATCATAGGGGTCCCAGAAGAGAAGACAGAGAAAAGGTATCAGAAACTGTATCTGAAGGAAAAATAGTTGAGAACTTTTTTAACCTGAGGAATGAAGCAGGCCTCCAAACTCAGGAAACTCAAAGAGTTCTAAATAGAAGAAACCGAAACAGACATACACAAAGACACTTTGTCATCAAAATGTCAAAAATAAAAGATTAAAAAAAAATCTTAAAAGCAGCTAGAGAAAAACAAATCACATACAAAGGAATCCCCATAATATTGTTAGCGGATGTCTCAACTGAAACTCTATAGGTCAGAAGGGAATGCCATGATTTATTCAAAGCTAAAAAGAAGAATTTTCAACCTAGGATACTTTACCCTGCAAGATTATCATTCAGAAATGAAGGAATGATAGAAAGCTTTCCTGATAAGTAAAAGTTAAAGGAATTCATTACCACAAAACCAGCTTACAAAAAATACTAAAGGAAGTTCTATGAAGAGTAAAGAAGCCTCATTTAAAAACAGCAAGACAGCAAAATATAAAAGGTGGGGAGGAGGGGAGGAGAGTAAAAATGTGGATGGTTAGAATGAGTGGAAGACTAATCTGCTTTCAAATAAAAATAGGAAATAAACATAGAATTCTTGATGTTAACTTTAGGGTAACCTCAAAATGTATCTCCAGGGAAAAATCAAAGAAGCAAACAAAAAAGGGAAACCAATCAAAACATAACTATTTCTAACAAACTTAAGAAGAGAAAGAGAAGAATAAAGTCATTTTCTGTAAGAACAACCAGAAGACACATTATAAAATGGCAATAAACAGTTACATATCAATAATCACCCTAAATGTTAATGAACTGAACTTACCAATCGAACAATGCAGAGTGGCCAAATGCATTAAAAAGCATAACCAAACCTGCTTCATTCAGGAAACTCACTTTTCAAACGATGAACATAGGCTCAAAATCAGTGGTTGGAAGACAATCCCACAGTTAAATAACAACCAAAAAAAAAAAGCAAGAATGGCTATACTTACAATGTATAAAACAGACTTCCAATTAAAAAGCACAACAAAAGATGGATATGGACATTATATAATGATTAAGGGGTCAATCCATCAAAAGGCAATGCTTATTAACATATATGCACCAAATGAAGGAGCATCAAAATATATTAAGGAAGCATTATTAGACCTGACAAGAGACATAACAGCAACACAATAATAGTAGGAGACTTCAACACCCCACTTTAAACAATGAACAGATAAACCAGGCAAAATTAACAGGGAAACAGCATCTTTAAACGACCAGTTGGAATAGTTAGATATAATAGACATATACCAAACTTTTCACCCAATGACTATGGATTTCACTTTCTTCTCAAGTGCACATGGAACATTCTCAAGGATAGATCATATGTTGAGACACAAAACATGTTTCAACAAATTTACAAAGATTTAAATCATACCAAGCATCTTCTCTGACCACAAATCCTTAAAACTAGAAATCAACCACAAAAAGAAAGCTGAATGACACCTAATTAATTGGACATTAACAATATGCTTCTGAATGATTCTTGGGTAAAAGAAGAAATCAAAAAGGGACTTAAAAAGTACTTAGAGACAAGTGAGAATGAAGACATGAGCCACCAGAATCTATAGAATGCAGTGAAAGCAGTGCTAATAGGGAAGTTCACTGCAATCTAGGCCCACCTCAAGAAATAAAAAAAGTTGCAAATATACAATGTAACCCTACATTTAAAACAGCTAAAGAAAGAAGAACAATCAAAGGTAAAAATCAGTAGAAGAAAGGAAATAATCAATATTCGAACAGAAATAAATGAAGTAGAAACAAAAAGACAATCCAATAGATCAATGAAACTAAAAGTTGATTCTTTGAAAAAATAAACAAAATTGACAAATTATTGAGTAGAGTCACAAAGAAAAAGAGAAAAACTCATAACTAGAAGGAGAAATAAAAAGGGGAGAAATTACAACTGATATCACAAAAAAACAAAACATCATAAGAGACTACTATGAACAGCTTTATGCCAATAAAGTAAACAACCTTGAGGACATGGACAGATTTCTAGAATCTGAACCTGGAAGAACTAGAAAACCTGAACAGAACAATCACAAGCAAAGAAATTGAAGAGGTAATAAAAAGTCTCCCTGAAAATAAAAGCCCAGGACCAGATGGCTCTTTTTATAAACTACCAGCTTAAAAAAAAATTTAATATTATGACAAATAAACCAGGAAATATTTCAAGTGGCAAACTAACATTAATAGACTATTCTTATTAGTTGTTTGCAGGTCTAAGATACCAGATGGCTTTTCTAATGAGTTTTACCAAGCCTTGAGAGAATTAATATCTATTCTTCTCAAACTCTTCCAAAATGTTGAAGTACAGGGAACACTCCCAAATACTTTCTATGAGGCTAATATCACACTGATTCCAAAAGCTTATAGAGATGTCACCAAGAAAGAAAATTATAGACATATATCTCTAATGAACATCGATGCAAAAATTCTCAGCAAAATATTAGCAAACCGAATCCAACAATGAATCAAAAAGATCTTCCATCATGACCAAGTGGGATTTATCCCAGGGATGCAAGGATCCCCAAACATAAATCTATTAATGTAATACAACATATCAACAAGAGTAAGGAGAAAAAGCACATTATTTTATCAATAGATACAGAGAAAGCTTTTGACAAGATCCAACACCCATGTATGATAAAAATGCTGCATAAAATGGGGATGGAAGGTACATACTTCCACACAATAAAGGCCATATGTGAAAAACCCACAACCAACATCATAGTCAATGGAAAAATATAGAAAGCATTTCCTCTAAGGTCAGGAACAAGGCAAGGCTGTCCACTCTAACCACTGTTATCTAATATCATACTGGATGTCTTAGATAGAGCAATTAGGCAAGAAAAAGGAAATAAAAGAAATCCAAATTGAAAAGAAGAAATAAAAACTATCATTATTTGCAGATTACATGATAATCTATATTGAAAAATCCTAATAATTCTGTTAAAAATCTATTAGACCTAATCAACAAATAAAGAAATAGGCTACAAAACCAATGCACAAAAATCTGTTGCATTCTTACATGCAAACAACACCGTAGAAGAAAATGAAATAAAGAAAACCACAATGTTTAAAACAGAAGTAAAAAGAATGAAATATCTTGATGTATACTTAACAAAGTAGGTGAAAGACCTATACAATGAAAACTACAAGTCCTTCTTAAAAGAAATAGAGGTGGATACAAGAGATGGAAAGATAGCCCCCGCTCATAGTTGGGAAGAATAAACATCATTAAAATGGTCATGTTACCAAAAGCAATACACAGATTTAGTGCAATCCCCATTTAAATCTCAAGGGCTTATTTCTAGGAAATAGAACAAAAAAAATCTTAAAATTTGTATAGAACAACAAAAGATCCTGACTAAGCAAAGCAATTATGGGAAAAAAGAATGAATCTGGAGGGATTACACTACCAGACATTGGGTTATACTATAAAGCGATTGTGTTCAAAACTGTATGCTACTGGAACAGAGGCACAGATCAGCAGAATAGAAATGAATCACGGGAAATTGATTCACTCACCATGATCAGTTAATCTATGACAAAGGAGCCAAAAGCATATGATGGAAAAAGGAAAGTCTCTTCAATAAATGGTACTGAGATAACTGGACAGCCACATGCAAAAAAATAAAGCTAGCTGACTAGCACCATTCACAAAAATTAAGTCAAAATGGACTAGAGATTTGAACATAAGACTGGTAACCATCAAATTCTTGGAAGACAACATAGGAAAGACATTCCATGACATCAGCCTTAGAGCGGCCTTTGGGAATTCAACTCTAGCGTCTAGGGGGAAAAAAAAGAAAAACAACTGGGACTACATCAAACTAAAAATTTCTTCACAGCAAAAGAGAACATCACCAAAATAAAAAGACAACCTACAAATGGGAGAAGATATTTACATTTCATATTTCTGACAAGGACTTAACATCTAAACTATTTAAAGAACTCAAACAACTCAACAAGAGAAAAATGTGTAATCCAATCAAAAAATGGGAAGAGGAATTGGAGAGACATTTTTCTGAAGAGGATATACAGATGGCCAATAGGCACATGAAAAGATGTTCTCACTCACTTGCTATCAAGGAAATGAAAATTAGAACAACAATGAGTCATAAGCTTACACCTGAGAGACTGGCTGTTATCCAAAAGTCTTGAAGCAACAAATGTTGGCAAGAATGTGGAGAAAAGGGAACACTTCTACACTGTTGGTAGGAGTGCAAATTGGTGCAACCCCTATGGAAAAGAATGTGGAGATTTCTCAAAAAGTTGAAGATGGAAATCCCAGGTGATCCTGCAATCCCACTTCTGGGTGTTTACGCAGAAGATACAAAAACACAAATTCACAGGGATTTATGCCCTACCATGTTTATTTCAGCCCTACTCACAAATAGCAATGAAGTGGAAACTACCAAAGTGCCCAACATCAGATGAATGGATGAAATGAGATAAAAATATAAATATGTATACACATATATCACATATATACACATACAATGGAATACTACCCAGTCCTCAGGAAGCATGAAATCCTGTCATTTGAATCAACATGGATGGATCTAGAAGGGATTACGCTAAGTGAAATAAGTCAAAAGAAGCTAGATACCAGATGACCTCACTCATAAATGGAATGTGAATATAACATAAGCAACTTTGGACACTTGCAATAGAACTGAGGTTACCAATAGTGAATGGGACAGGGTAGAGGTGAAAGGGGTGGGGATCAAGTGGTGGCAGAGCCCACTGGACAATGGTGAAGAGCACTAGGTGATCTGGCGGAGGCAGGGTGTGTTGACATATATCTGAGGAATGGGAAAACTACTCATGTGGGGAACCTATATATATGAGTTTATTTTAATGTATAAAATCAAATTTACTGCAATTAAAAATACGAAAAAAAATATTAAAGGTAATTAAGTTACTTAACATATCAAGTCTTTTTCACATAGGAATTCCAGTTCTGAGACTCTACCCTGAAAAAAGTCTTAAAGGAGGAAATCATTATTTACAGTAGGAAAAAGAGTTCCTAAAAGTCCCACAACAGAGAATGTTCATGAAAATTAAAGCTATTATCACATGTGCCAAAAATTTTTACCCATATTAACAATTTTGCATTAACAAACATTAAATTAAAAAAGCCAAAGTCTAATAAGATACATACAATAAGATCTCAAATATGTAAAAATGTAAAGAAAAAAATACCTTGCAAAATATTAAAAGTGCTTCTGGGTAGGAGAATTATGGACATGTGTTTGCTTTTTTAAGGACGAAAGGCAGTAGGTAGGAAGGAAGAGAGACTAAGGAAGGACTTTATTTAGTTGTTTATTTTAGTTGTTCTCCCCAGGCCAAGAACCTGGGTCCTTGGGCTATATGCGAATTGCTCCCCAGGTGTGGGCTTAAGACCTGAGCCATCTGGGTACACCCCTGATTATGAATTATTTAGAAACATAGTGTGGAATATTCCCCAAATTCTCTATAATTAATTTGTATCATTCCTATTTAAAAAAAAATACTTACTTTAAAACTTTTCAGCAATGCATATATTTAATTGCTAGAATTTTTCAACCTCTGATTTTATTAATTCCAGAAAGAGATGATGAATTAAGAGAACAAGAATTTGCACAAGGAGAGGCAGGAAAAGAAACAAATATATTATAATTCCACCGAGGCCCTGAGTCCTGGTAGAGAAATCTCACAGTTGTAGAACTGCACTGAAGGTCCATTAATGTTATCATACTCCTCGCAACCATTCACTAGAAACTTACAGAGGGCTCTGCAGGCCGCAAAGAGCTACAGTGTGTCATAAACACCTGGGTCCCCATCTTCAGAATCCATGGAAGAGCTGGATCATGTCACCTTAAAATAGGAAGAAGAAGAAATGTGCCAAAATACGGAAAAAAAAAAAAAAATCCCAAAACTAAACCAACCTAGCAGGGTCAGGCCTCCAAACCTACCAACTTAAACCATCTAGAAATCTCAAAAACAGAACCCTGGTTTATCAGGAAATCCAGACCGAATTACTACCATCACAACAGAGCTATCCCAATATCACTTTTTAAACTAGTCACTTGGGTGTTAATAGTAATAAAAACAATGCTTCCTTATCCTTAATCAAGCAAGGATGCACTTTTCCTCCTCCCTACATTTATCAAAGACTATAGGAAGGATTCTGAAGATAATCAGGAGAATTTCTGGGAGCTCTGCTTCTGATATCCACTTCCCTTCATCCCCAGGAATTCAGTTTAAACCTAGAAAGGCAGCATGTAATTCTAAAGTGCAAATTTTTATATAGCACTATAAAATTACAAAGTGCAATCATTATATTATTATTTGATCATCATACTAATTAACCCTTGGAAACAGTCAATTTTATTATTGTCAGCTAATAAGAAATAGGGGAAGGAGTTGCTCTGCCATTTAGTGGTGAAGACAGTCCCCTAGTCCTTTCTTCTGGGTCCACTTGCTTTAAGTCTGTGCCAGAGAACAGCCGGGAGATAGTGATACCATGATGATAATGGCAGCAGTGTTTGAGTACGTGCTATGTACAGTTCCAGGGGCTTTAATTTTTCACGTTCTATTAAGTTGATATTATTATTATCACGTTTGTGTGCATACTATGTACAGTTCTAGGGGCTTTAAGTTCTAATACTACGAAGATGATATTATTACCAACTTTTTAAAATGCTGCAATTCCATTATTTTCTACCTTAAGGGGTCATCTTTCTCAGGGACAAAGCGAGGGGCAGCGGTATTTGGTGACGATGATATACAGGTTGAGAAAGGGAAGTGTATTAGCACTTGTCTGCAAGTTCTAAAAGTCTGAATCAGAAAATGCACACCACAAATCTATAAAGGATTGTGGGTTCAGAAAATAAGATTCTGCCCCCTTCTTCCCACCTCACGTTCATGCCTCGGTGTGTCCCGACTTTTGATCTGGACACTCAGCTAGTGATAATAATACTTCCCACGTACCTGCCCTCTTTCAGCACCTACTTCTTAAATCATTTGCTCCGTCTTTTTCAACATCTCAGTCTCCAGCGGTTCGGAGCCTGGCTCCCTCCTGCCAAAGCGTCGCTGCCGCTTCTCGCTGCCATGGTGACTCGAAGGCCCACCCGCCAGCGCCAAACCCGCCCATCGCTAATCCGTTCCCGCTCGTTTCCGCCCAGACCCGCCCGCTGCCAGCTCGGACTCCGCCCCTGTCCGCCCTGACCCCGCCCCCTCCCGGCTCGGGATCCGGGCGCTCTGCCTTCTGGCTGGAAGCTCGCCTCTGATCTGGTAAAACGACACTCCTGCCCGGCCCCAGACAAGGCCTTAGAGTTGAGCAAGAAGGCCTCTCTGCGGGCTGGACTTCCACACCACCTTTAGCTGAACAAGACCTATTGCACTTCCATAAAGCCGACAGACCCCAGCCCTAAAAAACAACGCACCAGGCAGGTTCCTTATTCGATTTATTGAGCCTAGTGCCCCCCCCCCCCCCCCCCCCCCCCCCC